>PVIH01002877.1:0-33590 GCA_004025045.1 Sigmodon hispidus
GAAAAAAATCTACAGGTAGTAAAAAAAAAAAAAAAAAATAAAATATCTATCAATTTTGTTTACTTTATAGTATCTATAATGAGGTATTTGTTTTATTTTACTTTTTTTAAAGAAAGGGTTTTATTGAGATATATAACATACTTCAGTCATAACACAAACTAAGGTGAACACAAGTAATACCATATATTTGCAAATTAAGTCATGAGAGAATGTATTAATTAGAAAACACAAAGGATATTAGCTAAATGGCAATGCTGCAAACAGACAGAAAATAAACCAGAAGCAGAGCTTATAATGCCAGGTAAGTTTCCTTTTATAACCTGTGTAGTACTCCTCCTTTGAAACTTTGTAAACTCACATTTTCATTTATAATGATTTTGTTGTTACTGGTGTTGTAAGTTAATAAAAATATGAACATATAGTATTAAGTAGGAAGTGCATTCCGCTTCTAACTAATCAATATTTTATTAAACCAATGTGAGTAACCAATATTTACAGTGCATCTTCCCATAATAAACATACTCTAATAACTAACAAATTAAAAAAAAAGAAAATGTTTTCAGTAAAATCATGAACAAAAACTTTCCCAATCAAAAGAAGAAAAATCCTATAAAGATACAAGAAGCTTATAAAACACCAAATACTCTAGACCACCTCAAAGGACTGCTCATCACATAAAATTCAAGCCTCTAAATATATAGAATGAGGAAAGAATACTAAGAGCTGTAAAGAAAAAAGGACAAGTTACTATAAAGGCAGACCCATCAGAATAATATCAAACTACTTAATGGAAACAATGAAAGCAAGAATTTTCTGGTCAGATGTTATTCAGACACTAAAAGACCAGAGTTGTCAGCACAGACTA
This sequence comes from Sigmodon hispidus, assembly GCA_004025045.1. Classification (NCBI taxonomy): domain Eukaryota; kingdom Metazoa; phylum Chordata; class Mammalia; order Rodentia; family Cricetidae; genus Sigmodon; species Sigmodon hispidus. The sequence continues at coordinate 866 of PVIH01002877.1, forward strand.
CTACACCCAACAAAACTATTGATCACCATAGATTGAATAAACAAGATATTTTATGAAAAGAAAAAGATTTAAACAATACCTATCTATAAATCTGACTCTATAGAAAGCACTAGAGGGAAAACGCCAACCTAAGGAAACCAGATACACCCATGAAACCACAGGCAATCAATAATCACAAAGAGAAAAAAACCCAAAGAGGAAACACACATCCATTTCACCAAAAATAAGAGGAACCCACAATCACTTGTCATTAAATATTCCTTGATATCAATAAATTCAATTCACCTATAAAAAGACACAGGCAACCACAATGGACACAAAACCAAAATTAATTCTTGTGTTGCATGCAGAGGATATACATAAACTTCAAAGACAGACACTGTCTCAATGTAAAGATCTGGGAAAAGACTTTCTACTCAAATGGACCTAAAAAAATAAGCTACTGAGACCATCCTAACAAAATAGACTTCAAACTACAATCAATCAAAAAATGATTATACATCTCAGGAAAAATTCATCAAGATAAACTCTCAATCCTGAATATTTATGTCCCCAACCGAAGGGCACAGCTACATATGTGAAGGAAACATTACCCCAAACATTAACTTTGCTTGGATAAAAATCAAAGCAATCCCAAGAAAATCAGGAAAAATACAAAGCTGTGTTTTCTTTCATATCTCAAAGTTTTCATTAGAGAACTTTCAATATAGTTCTCAAAATCTTAGTTAAAACAATAAGACAACAAAAGGAGATTAGGGGGGATACAAATTGGAAAGAAAAAAAGCCAAACTATCACTATGTGAAAATGATTTGATTCTACCAGGAAACTTTCACAGATGATAAACACCTCAACAATGTAACATGGTACAAGGTTAACTCAAAACACAAAACAAAACAAAATATAAAACAGATCCCCTACACAAATGATAAAAGGGTTGAAAAAGAAATCAGGGAAACATCACCCTTTAAATGTCTGCAAATAGTATTAAATATCTTGGTGTAACTCTAACCAAAGAAAAGACAGATCTGTATGACAAAAACTTTAAGTCACTGAAGAAAGAAGTTAAAGATGTCAAAAATGAAAAGATCTTCCATGTTTTAAATAGATAGGATCAACATAGTAAAAATGGCAATTTTACCCAAAGCAATCTACAGATTCAGTGCAATCCCTATCAAAATTCCAACCAGTTCTTCACAGACTTAGAGAAGGGATGATTCCTATTCCTGATTATTTTTTGTAACAATAAATAATAAAGTTGATTCTGACTCATAAAAAAGAAAGAACAATAATCATCTTCATATGGAATAACAAAAAACTCAGGATTTCCTTAACAATCCTGTTCAATAATAGAACTTCAGGAGGCATCACCATCCCTGATTTCAAGCTATTCCAGAGAAGTACAGTAATAAAAACAGCTTAGTGCTGGTATAAAAATAGACTTGTTGATGAATGGAATTTAAATGAACACCCTGACATAAATGCATGAACCTATGAACACCTGATTTTTGACAAAGAGGCCAAAAATAAAAAAAAAAAATCTTCAAAAAATAGTCCTGTCATAACTGGACGGTGGTATGTAGAAGAATGCAAATAAATCCATATTAAATCAAGTCCAAGTGGATCAAAGACCTCAACATAAACAGTTACATTGAACTTGATTGAAAAGAAAGTGGGAAATACCCTTGAACACATTGGCACAGGTGACCACTTTCAAAATATAATGCTACATCTGTCAGCGACTGATCCTTAAAATATATAGAGAACTCAAGAAACTAGAGGTCCCAAACCCCAGTAGTCCAATTTAAAAATGAGGTTCAGAGTTAAAAGAAAATTCTCAGTAGAATTATAATTAGCTGAAGGACACTTAAAAATTGTTCAACATCTTTAGCCTTCAGAGAAATGGAAATCAAAACAATTATGAGATAAAATCTTATGCCTGTCAGAATGGCTGTGATCAAAAACACAAATGACAGCCTATGGTGGAAGTGATTTGGAGTAAGGGAACCACTCCTCCATTGCTGGTGGGAGTGTAAATTTGTACAGCCACTTTAGAAAGCAGTATGGTAGTTCCTCAAAAAACTGGGAATCAATCTTCCCAATGATCCAGCAATACCACTATTGAGCATATAGCCAAAGAATTTACATGCTTTCCCCAAAAGTAACAGAACAACTATATTCATAGCAGCATTATTTGTCATAGCCAGAACCTGGAAACAAACTAGATGCCCCTCAACTGAAGAATGGGTTTAAAAAATTGTTGTGCATCTACACAATGAAGGACTACTCTGCAGAAAAAATTACACACTGAAATTTGCAGACAAATGGATGGATCTATAGAGTATCATTCTGAATGATACAACACAAACCCAGAAAGATAGACATGGTATTTGCTAACTCATAAGTGAATTTTAGACATAAAAGAAAGAATAACCAGGCTACAATTCATAATCCTGGAGCAGCAAGGTAACAGGACAAATTTAAGACAGATATTTATGGATCACCATGTGAAAAAGAAATAGAGATCTCAAGAGTAAATTGGGATCACGTGGGAGAGCAAGCAAGGACAGGTAGGGACAAATTATGAGAGAAGGATATGGTTGTGTGGGAATTGCAACAAAGAGGGAGAATAAAATAAAGATATCTTGATAGAGGGAGTCAGTGTAGTGTTAGAAAGAAATCTGGTGCTAAAGAAGCATCTAAGAACCCACAAGGTATCTACAGCTGGAACTCCAAGTAATAGTAGAAAGTGTTCCTAAAGAGAACTTCCCCTATAATAAAATGAATGATCACTCTAATTGTCATTTTAGAACCTTCATCCAGCAATTTGTGAGGGAAAAAGCAGAGATCCATAGCTAAGTACCAGGTCATTCTCCTGGTCCAGCTGCAGACAGAAAGGAGAGAGTATATAATCAAAGAAATCAGGATCATGAGGAGGAGGCCCACAGAGATGGCTGACCCAAGATATTGGCTATTCACTGACTCTGAAATAAGGGTTGAGAAACCTTCATAAAAAGGAACTAAACACAAAGGGGTTGGACAGTTTGTGGAGTCTCTATCAGTAGGAGCAGACTTTACTCCTGGTTCATAAACTAAAATGTCAAGTCTTATTCTCTACAGAGGAACATCTAACTCAGCCTTCATTTATTGGAAGAGTCTGACCTACCTCAACTGGATAGGCCAGACCAAACAGACTCACCTTTGAATTCCATGTTTGTTTTTGTGGAATGGATGGAGACATGAGGTAGGGGGAGGCTGAGGGAGGACTTGAAGGAGGAAGGAGAAAGGGGCAGTGATAGATATCATAAAAAACTTTTTAGATAAAAAACAGAACAAAAAAGAACCGTAAAAATATATTACACATAGTTCCAGAGCATATTGATTAGAACAGTAATTACATGGTTCATTTTTTCTACTTTCGCAAAATTTGTCTCATGAAAGTAAAATCATGGTGCCTGTAATGAATCTTTTTCATGAAAATATAAAATTACATTAGTTCTAACTGTAGATTGTAATCTTCATTAATTGAGCTGTATTAAAACAAATCTATAGGACACTGGACATGTCTACCATCATTCCTCATTGATTACGGTCACACACTTGCTAAAATATACTTATCCTTATAATGTCTCTATAAAAATTGTTGTTTTTTGAAGGAAAAGACAACATGAAAAATAAATTTTATCTTCAGTATCTGCTTTAAAGTGTGATGGATAAAACATGGTTAAGAATTCTTTGTTTGATGTACAGAATTGAATTGCATGTCAGTATCTAAATTTTACTAATGTTTACAGGCAATTACTTTCAGCAATTTGTTATAAAATATGAGATTTATAGTACCTTCATGTATACCTACTCATTCTTTTCCTGAAATATCACATATGTTTTATTTTAAACTATATTAAAAGGAATGTCCAATTTTAATGTTCCAGTTTAATATTTTATGTTAAAAGGAATTCCCCAAGGAGCAGAATAAAGTTTTTAGACATATGTAGACAAGATACCAAAGATAGGACAGAGGAGAAATGTTTATATACAAATTATTATGCTAATGAAAATTTTTATATTCTAGGTCACTAGATCCTGTGAAAATGAGAGATACAATAAAAAGTTAAATTGCTGTTAATTACATTCTTAGAAGTAGGATGGCTGTATAGTGCAGACTTCTGTAGTATTGAATTTTTGTTTGGATTGTTATAGGTTAAACCAAATTCTATTTTAACATTTATAGAAAAGTTTTTCATGTTTGTAGAAGTAGGCAAAGTCTATTTTAGAAAAAAAAAATTATTTTGGAGTAATATGTTTTAAACTGAAAATTTGTGTGAAATAAGTGGTTAAAATAATTTGCTATAATAGAGTAGACATCCCTTTTACAATTTTATATAGGGCATATCTATAAACTTATTAAGGACCACTATCCTAACATGCTGCCCATGATTTAAAATAAGAAAGAGAAGAGAAGGTATTATTATTCCAATGTAAAGAATAGTTTATACCGTTAAAAATTAATATCAGTTTTTGAATATATTTTTCTGTCATTCCACTGCTAATAAATCTGTTGCAACACCCAGATTCTTGCAGAGTAAATGTAGAGATAGCTTGGTATTCATTGCCTTTGAAAACATGCCCCTAGGATTTTGTGTAAATCATATCTCACTCTACAGGCTAAATTCACACGAGTTTTAGTACTTCTAGGCATGCCTTTCCTCTGGTTGCTGCCTTCATCTTGAATATCATTTATAACATTTTTATCTATCAAAATCCATTCACTCTCAGAGTATCAGCTCAAATGTGCTCTTTACAAAACTTTCTATGATGGTTGGGTTTAAATGCAAAATATTTAAGACTTTATAGAATTTTATCAATCTTTTACCTGTCCGGTTTAACTAAGTTATGTGGTACTGTGTTTTGTTGTGTGTAAACCCCAGACAATTCCTGCTATAGATAGATGTGAATGCACATTATGTAAAAGCTTTTGCTTCATTGACTAGAAAGGTAACATGATAAAAGCATTAGCTAAAGATTATATGATAATCAAGCCTTTTTTTCTGAATGTTAATCCTCTTTGACCATCTCCATAAAATAACAGCAACAACAAACTGAAGAAAGCATAAAATGTTGTTCATTCTCCCACTCACAAACTCATCTATTCCCCTACCAACACTAGGTTCCTCGAAGACTAAAACTGTTCTATACAAGATGATTTGGATTGTCTTTCATTCTGTCTTCTCAAATATATAATATTTTTACAATGCATTATTTTTATTAATTATTTAGGAGTTTAAACTTTCCCATATTCCCAAATCCACTGCTCTCTTCCTCTTGAACTCCTGAAAAGAAAAGAGAAACAACAACAACAAAAAAAAGATAAAACTACCAAGTCCAATCTATATTGCCAGTATCCTAACTGGGGCACAGTCAAAGTCCCAGTGTCTAGCCCTGCTTTTTTGCTCCCAGGGCTAGATTTTTCCACCTGTCTCAGGTGTTGATGAGGTGGAGGTAAGGGGGCATCTCTTCTCTCCCCATGCTACTAATAATCTGATGAGTGGTGGAGACAGTTCTCCTTTGCTCATAACGTGAGAACTGGGTCACCCTTGTTTCCAACCATAGAGAAGCTTTGCTGCTTGGATGAGGGGCAGGGTCCATTTTCTGGGTCCTGTAGCAGGTAAAGGGGGAGGGTGGCACTCTCTTCTATTGCAGGCAGTAAGGAGTTAGGAGTAAGAGGGATATCTCTCGCCCTCCCACACCTTCACATGACAGAAGAATAGCATGGACAGCTTTCCTACATGTACAGCATCTGAGATGGCTCACTCATACTGCTGCCAACAAGATTGGTTCTATTGTGTTACTGAGGTGGAGTGTAGCATCTGCTTTCCTGAGTGTTGGAGCTGATGGGTCAAAGATAGCTCTCCTGTTCTGATGACCACAGGGCCAGCTCTCCCATCTGTCTCAGGTGTTGATGGACAGAATGGGCAGAGGGTATCTCTATTCCACACAAGCCACTATATCCTGGCTCAATTTTTAAGAGTTTTCTTTATTGGCTGCCTGTCTAGACTGTTTTTTCTTTAGGGGCTGAGAGCTTGAGGACATCAGGAAAGAGGTTATCACAGTAGCCTTCTGTTTCTCATTTTTAACTGTGAATCTGCAGTCATCAATACTACTAAAAAAAGAAGCTTTCTTTCTTTTTACAGTCAGTAGAAACAGAGATCAGAGATGTACATGGTTTCTGGTAGCATACAGACCACAGACACCATGGATATCAACATGGCCTCTGGCAGCAACACCAGCATAGTAAGGAGGCAACTTACAGCATTGATTTTCTGGGACTGCAGCCCAGGCTGTTGTCCTGCTGGGAGGAGACAAATGCTGGACAGCAAAGCACTTCCCACAGGCTGTAAACACAAAAGTCATGCCTGGTGAGCCTCCAGGTGACTAGCTCTAAAGACAGGGAAGTATGTGTCATCCTGGAGCTCATAAGGATCCTGCCTCAGAATATTCAACTTAGCTGCAAGATCATCCTGACTCTGGGCAATAGCAGGAAATCCAAGTTGAATCTTTGTACAGTATTTATGGTGTTTCTGAAGCCAAATGCCTTGAGCCAGACCAGTAACTCTTTGCACTGAATATTTGCATATAAAGTAAAGTAAAGCTGTTCATTTAGGCCAAGTCTATACCTTTAATGATCAGTCCTTTAAAAAAAATCCTTCTATGTAAGAGGTCATTTTTTAATAACACCCAAATTTATGCCAGTGTTGTTTTATTAAATTCAAAGATAGAATAAACTCAACTCAGCCAGAAAAAAAGCCCTGTGGATAAGAGAATTTGCCACAAAGCTTGACAGATTGAGTTTCATCTTCAAAACCCACATGGCAGGAGCAAAGAACTGATCCATGTAGGTTTGTCTTCTGATTTCTATACTTGGACATACTCATACCCCATACCAACCCTCTCATAAGTGAATAAGCAATCAGTGCAAAAAGAAGAGTATAAGTGTACATCTTAGGCAAGTCAATAGGTACTTTTCCCCTTTAATCTCCACTAATGTAAAATGAAGATAATGCTACAGACTACACTTTGTGATCACCATGATAACTGAAGAGCATTCTAAGATAATATAAAATTATAGCACAAATAGTAAAACTCTTTCTCTGTCCTGATAGTCACTATGACATCATGATCTCTAGTTATGCAGTCCTGTAATTAAGCTCCAACTGCTCCTACATCTAAGGCATTTCTACTGTTGCTTATTTATACTTATTTTAAGTGTCTCATGAGTCCTTCAATTTTTAAAATTCCCTCCACATTTATTCTTATTCTCACTCCCACAGTGACTTCTAGATTTTCTAAGTGATTTATTTTTAGTTATAAGGGATTTGCACTAGTGGAAGTACACATAGAAGTTCAAAGAGTGTATCAGATGTCTGAAAATTGGAGTCTTGGACAGTTATAAGCTGTCTATACAGGTACTAGGATTCTAGGAATATAATTTGATTTTAAAAGTTATTGTATGTATTTCTAACAACTGAGCCATCTTCTCAGCTCCAGATACCAAGGCATATTTCTATGATTTCTTGGCACTTTTATGTTAGTAACATTTTTAGGTATTATGAATATCACTTATTGAAGTCAAAGTCTCATTCAATCCAACAAAATGGTAATTTAAGTCTTCTATTGTTATCTTATCAATTAACATGTTCACTTAAGAGATACCATTGTACTTTGAAACTTTTTCATGTTTCACCATAAAAATTCATCTTTTCTAACACTGTACAGAAAAATATTTCTCTACTGTACTTTTATATTTTTATATTTATTGCCATTTTCTTAGGTCAATACATTTATCTTGTGCTCGAAAAGGTTGTTTACAATGTGATCTCACACAATTTCTAAAACAATATTCTGTATACTTTGTATGTAGAGTACAAAACAGAACACTGATTCTAACATAAGACTTCTTATTTTATGACTTCAAAATTGTTACTTTCACATACAATAAACCATTTGTTTAAAAAATTACATGTATTCTAGTAAAACAATGTTCACTTTAAACTTTCTTTATTCCTGTACTGAGAGACTGCAATGGAAGAATAGAATGAATAAATAATTCATAGATTTTATTTCAATTAATGCAAGTTTTCTTTCTAAGGCTAATTGTGTACATGTGTTCCACGTACTTCCAATAAATAAGAGAAATATTGATACATATAAGAAAATGCAAGAATTATTTTAGTGGCAAATAAATTCTAAATCACATATCAAAACTTTTTCTTTTAAGTCACACTTCTAGAAGTTGGATAGAATGTAAGAATGAACATATGACTTCTGTTTCTTCTTCCAATGTGAAGAGGCACAGGGACAGTGGAAACACAAACATGGACCCATGTTATGATCACTCAGTAATGCCAAAACAGGCAGTAAGAAACAAATTAAAGTAGTTGCTTAACTTTTTGGAAAACTTGAAATTAAACTAAAAAAAGCATAGGCAGGAACTTACAACTTAATATTGAAAGTTGTTAATTCCCATATTAATTTTCAAGAAAATAAAATGACTTCAATGTTAAGGTAACATTGTTTAAAACAAGAGCTCTAAGAAACAGGAAAGAATTTTCTGTCAAAATAGAGTCTTGATGTTTGAAATAGTTCATATTTATGACTTGTTGTAGATATTTTAAGTTTTGTACATTAATTTAGAATACAACACACATTTAGTTTTTCAACCTGCAAACAAATGGAACTAGTATGCCTAAGGAATACATTATGACTTACTAAAATTTTCTTACTGATTTATCATTAAAAATTTGCTTGACTTTTAATGGTTGAGATGACTTGAATGGAAAATAAGGACAGATTTATTAGATCATAGTATCAAGAGTCTATCTTATAAATGGAACTTGTTATTTTTCATGGTATATTTCTAAAAGGGTTACACTGTCAATGACATATAAAGAAAAGCAGATAAAACAGCATAATAATTATTATCAATTGGAGTAAGAGGAAGTTGAACAGATTGCATATAGAGATACTAAGTTCACTGCTAAAGAAAATGCAATATAAAGTAACCTGGAGTAAAGTATATGTGGTATACATAAGACTCTCTTTACCTGTAATCACAGAAAAACCAACATGTTTATGGCAGTTTTACCAAAAGCAATCTACAATTTCAATGCAATCCTAATCAAAATACCAACACAATATTTTTCAGACCTTGAAAGAACAATATACAACTTCATTTGGAATAACAGGAAAGGCAGGATTGCCAAAACAATTTTGCTCAACAAAAGAACCTCAAGAAGCATCACCATCCCCAACTACAAATTATACTATAGAGCTACAATAATAAAAACAGCTTGGTACTGGCATAAAATTAGACTCCTGGATCAATGGAATCAAATTGAAGACCCAACATTAACCCACACACCTATGAACACCTGATTTTTGACAAAGAAGCTGAAAATACACAATGGAAGAAAAATAGTATCTTTAACAAATGGTGTTGTTATAACTGGATGGTAGTGTGTAGAAAATTGAAAATAAATATAAACCTATTACCTTGCAAAATTCATATCCAAGTGCATCAAAAACTTCAATATAAACCCAGCTATGCTGAACTTGACAGAAAAGAAAGTGGAAAATACCCTCCAAGACATTGGCACATGTGATCACTTCCTAAATATAATACCAACAGCATAGACACTGAGAACAACAATTGTAGAGAGCTGTCTGCAGCTGTGCCTTAAAGATGGCACTGGCTTCCACTCTCCACCTTCTACATGGTGAGTGCTCTCAGTGACAAACTATCCCATAATTGGCTAGGTTGAGGATCTGGCTTGCTTCCACATACCTGGACCTATAGGTGATGCCCATGTGGTGTACTGGGGTTGGCTGCCCAGAGGTTACTTAGGCTGCAGGTGGGTTTACCCCAGAGAGAGAAGATGTAATAAGTCAGTCAGTCCCCGTAGTAAGTAAGTAAGTCAGAAGTCAGAAATCAAGGTTCCTGAATTAAACTGCTGAAAGAAGAGCCGGATGTCGCATCTTTCTTGCAGGATGAAGTTGCGTGCAACAAATAGTGGTGGCCCGTATGGGGATTTCTACTCTCAACAAAGGCTCAGAACTTTCAGTGGTCAGAGTGGTACACCAGTAAGGTAACATGGGTATCCACGACAAGAACGGGGAATAATCTGCTCTGCTAGGTAGATAAAGAGAGGGTGGAATAAGATTCGCTGATGAGCGAATTCAAAGTAAAAGTAAAAACAGATTTATTGCAAAAGGCATAATTTTAACCATTGGTGATTCCTCTTCGCACCAAATTTTTTTGGCTTTTAAGGAGCTGCTTCATAGCATTTCCTGAGTCTGCTCTGTTTGTCGGCAATGGCAGAGCGGCGTGGGTTCCTCTGCCATAATGAAAAGTAGCCAAGAGGGCGGAGTCATCAATTAAAGTGGTACAACCTTTTAAAAGCTCTTTGCATTAGAAAAGTGATTAAGGATTCTCAATAAAACAGATTTAGACTCTCAAAACCTCTAAATGGGGAAGGAAATAAAGATAAAAAAGCCACATAAAGCTGGCAGATAAACAGAGAGTCTGGATTCTGGTTATTGCATGTTCTTTTAATTTTTTAACTTTTAATGAGCTAATTGCAGGGAGACAGTTGATTGCTGGGGCTGCTAAGTTAAACAAATGCAAGTATTTTGAAGATGTCTTGACTTTGAAGTCTGTTTGTAAAAATACGTAACTTGGGAAAGGAGTTTCTGGTTTTGTCTCCACAGAGGATCAAAACCTGTGAATTAGTTTTAGGCAGGTGTGGTTCCATTTGCCAAGGTCACCTGAAGCTGATAAGAAGCTGTCTTGGGGAATAACACTGCAGTGAGGCAGTGGAGGGTGGCCAGGCCACCTTAAGGTTTTTCTGAGGCTGCTCAGCTTGCCAGAAGCAGGAGAGATTCATGCACTCCCCTGCCATAAAAAAGAAAAAAAAGGAAGAAAAAGGAGGATCCAGATAGAAAAAAGTGCTGTACGTCCCCAGCATGTCAAGCCCAGCCTTTGGCTCCCCCTCCCTATGTGGAAGGTGGGAATGACATTTCAAGGCACACTTTCAGTCAGTCAGAACTAGGCTGGTGCCCTTGCACCTTAAACCTGCATGGGCTGTGTCTCTTGGAGGGGGAGTCTCCCCTCTCACTGAGTCTGCATTCTAGCAGCTTGCCTGTGGGGTTGGAACAGATGGGTTTTAAGTGAGAGCAGGTGAGCCTAAGTTGTTTAGTTCTCTTTTAGGTAATTGGATGGGAGAATTCAACAACCTGATGGAGCAGCTGAGGGTGACTATCATCACAGTGAACTTGACCTGGGTGGACGCCAGACTGGTGGCTTTGAAGCCATGAAGCAACTTAAGGAGCGGGCAGGTCTAGGATCCTTGACACTCCTTCTGGCATTAGTCTCCTTGGCATGCCTGTGGTGCATTTGCCGGATTAGGCTTTCCAGTCTTGCAATGCAGCTATGATTATTCAAGCCTTTACAGCCTTTGAAGCAGGACAGTCCCCTTATGCTTGGCTGGCTACCTTAAAGGATTAATTTTCCTAGGCACAGGATGTGAGGCCTGAGCACTACACTTGAGACCCGCCGAGACTTGGGCCCCAAAAAGAGCATGCCTGATTGCATGTGGGTTGATACCTTGCATCCCACATCTGTGAAAAAGGGTATCGGATGGGTCTGGTACTCATCGGGTGGACGACACCTGAGTGAGGATCAGTGTATTGTCCCTGGTCCACTCTACAGAGATCAGGCCTCTACTCTTGCTTGTTGCTATAATATAAATAAGTGAGAACTGTAGAGAGCTGTCTGCAGCTGCACCTTAAAGATGGCGCTGGCTTCCACCTTCCACCTTCCACATGGTGAGTGCTCTCAGTGACAAACTATCCCATAATTGGCTAGGATGAGGATCTGGCTTGCTTCCACAAACCTGAACCTATAGGTGGTGCCCACGTGGCATACTGGGGTTGGCTGCCCAGAGGCTACTTAGGCTGCAGGTAGGTTTTCCCCAGAGAGAGAAGATGTAGTAAGTCAGTCAGTCCCCGTAGTAAGTCAGAAGTCAGATATCAAGGTTCCTGAATAAAACTGCTGAAAGAAGAGCCGGATGTCACATCCTCCTTGCGGGACAAGGCTGCACGTGACAAACAATCAATAAGTGGGACTTCCTGAAACTGAGAAGCTACTGTAAGGCCAAGAACACAGTCAATAAGACAAAATGACAGCCTACAAAATGGGAAAATTTTTTACCAACCCTACAATTGACAGAGGACTGATTTCTAAAATATATAGAGAACTAAAGAAATTAGAGCCCAAAACCTTGAATATCCCAATCAAAAAATGGGAATCAGAATTAAAAAGGAATTTCTCAGTAGAATTATGAATGGCTGAATGACACAAGCAAAAGGGCTCAACATCTTTAGCCATCAGAGAAATGCAAATCAAAATTACTTTAAGATACTACCTTATACCTGACAGAATGGCTAAAATTTTTAATGATATAGTATGTTGAAGAGGATGCAGATTAAGGGGAACACTCCTCCATTGTTTTGGGGAGTGTAAACTTGTTCACCCACTCTGGAATGCATTATGGCAATTTCTCATAAAACTAGGAATCAATCTCTCCAAAGACCCAACAATACTATTTTTAGGCATATACCCTAAACATGCACAATCACACCCCAAAAGCATTAGCTCAACTAAAGTCATGGCAGCATTATTTGTAATAGCAAGAACCTGGAAATAAGCTAGATGCCCCTAAACTGATGAATGAATTAACAAACTATGGTACATCTACACAATGGAGTAATAATCAGTGATAAGAAATAATGATATTCTAAAATTTGCAGGCAAATGGATGGATATGAAGAATATCCTCCTGAGTGAGGTGTCACAATCTCAGAAAGATAAGTAGGGGTTTTACTCACTCATTAGTGGACTTTAAAAAAAATGATGTCATTATATAAGAGCTCAAGGCTAAAACACAGCTAAATGACACAATGCCTCACTTCTGCATTGATGGCTTCTGGTGGGTGTGTGGATGAGGAAAGACTTGTTTTTTGAAGGGGCTGGCCACAGGGAGTTTAATTATGTTTCAGCAAGTAAATGAGCAGCATGAATGATCATTTTTGTAAATAGGGAGATCATAAGAGTGGGCGTGAATTTGAGAGTTCTGATAATTGAGTATGATGGGATGTATAATGTAAAATCACCAAATAATAAATATATAATATAAAAAAGGAAATATCCATCAAAATAAGTATTGGGTAACATGATAAAGTCATTTATAAATAAAGCCACCCAATCCCTGCCATATTTCAAAAATTTTTACAGTTACAATATTTTTATTCAATAATCCTTGTTTTGAACAGGCTTAGACAAGGAAACAACCACCATAAATTTGCATGGGAATCAGTTGGACCTGCCTCTTTAATTTAAATTTATTGATATAAAAGTACCTCTGACATGCTTTCCATTTTTTTAAACAAGTTGTGTTTCCTCATTTTAGAACCTTGTAGGAACATTTTAAGCATAGATCTAAACACCATATGTAGTGTCATCCAAAGCCCAACATTGCACTGCTATATTTAAAGTAAAATTTGGCTTGAAAATCAGTTTATGTATGCCATTTTTATAGTAATCATATTTAAAATGCTTTCCATATAAACTTAATGGTAAGTTTTACAAAATGTAATTTATTTGTTAATAGTTTCAGGATTCTCTGAAAAGTCCCTGGCAGGAGGAGTTCTCTAATTGTATTGTTTTATACAGTATGATAGCATCTGTATACAGGTGCCAATTTTCACAGTTTAATTACAGACAGTAGGTACACCAGAGTGCTGTACATCAAGATAATGTTTCCTGAGAGTAGTAAACATTGTGGATTACAATATTGCTATTTGTGAAACAGCATAGTTTCTTGAATTACATTAATTGGGTTGGAAAAGTACAAGTTCTCAATATACACAAATTTTAATAACTTATTTCTATTTCTAAGTAAAATAGCAATAAATGGACAGTTTTTTTTGAACCCAAGTTTTTCCTAGATGGCAGTGATATCTATTGTCATCCCAACATATTTTAGTGGCTCATATTTGGTTTAATTTTCTTCTGAACCAGTAACATTACAATGTAAGAGAAACAGAATTATGAATTGTTTGCAGATAGTGAAACAATGATTTGGAAAATGGTCTGTGGTGTGAAGAAGACATTTTTTTCAAAGTCAGAGAACATTTTTTTAAACATTGAACTGTATACACAAGGCCAAGTGATGACATCATAACAATGAGAAAGCATATTGATAATGAGACATGAAAAAAAATGTTCACTGGAATTATACCAGCTTACAAGGTGGACCATATAAGCTGCTACATAGTGATAGTCTCTAGAAAGGTCTATTTTCTACTTATTATTTACCAGTATAGGGTTGTCCAAATGGGTGAAAACTTGGAAATATTGCCTAGTTAGGTATGCATAGGTTGAAAAGTGTTTAATGTTGAAGGGATTGTGGGATTCTTATCTTTTTCATTTTTATTTCCTGGCTTGAAATATAAGTTGTTTACTCTGCCATACAAGCTATTTCACTGCTGTCAGACATCCTCATAAGAAAGTATTTATTTATAACAAAATTATTTCAGGAAAGTAGAAAACTGTACCAAGTTGTGGGGCCATTCACTATGTTTGCAGGGGCTTTTCAAATTGTATTACAGAAAAATATTAAAAGAATTTTGAGCAATAATTATTTTAAAAAAGGATGTAAGGCTGGCTACTATGGGAACATGATAAGGATGAAGAAGTCCAAAATACTACTAAGAAAGTAAGAATATATATAAAAATGTAAAGATTTTAGCCATTCAGATGGAAATGAAGATCTTGTTTGCAACAGCAAGGGCTCTTTGTGTCACAAAAGCAAATATTTTAACTACATTCTGTCTGAAATTGTGTGAGATATGTAACCTAAAAATATGGAGAAGTAAGCTAGGTATGGTAATGTATGTCTATGATCCCAGCACTCCAAAAGCTGGAAATTAGGACATATGGCCAACCTGGATTTCAAAGTGAGTATTAAATCAGTCAAGATGATATAACATAATATCTTTCTTTAAAAAAGTGACTAGAAGGGGCATAAGGGGGAAGGGAGTTTGAACAAGGTTATACATGGATAGAAAATATGAGTATTCATAATAAAAAACAATAACTATTAAATCACACAAAAAATCAGTACAGACACACACACAAACAAATAAAAATGAAAATATAATTCTTCTGAGAGTGAAAATTTCATAGTAGAATAATGTTTTGTTTGTGAAATAGGTATTTCTGCCTACTTCTAGACAATTTCCAGTAAGAATCATAACAGAGATGTAGAGAAAGAAATATTTTAACAAATTATATGAAAGAGAGATCTGGGAGGGAATCATTGATATAAAGAAGATAACTGCTCTTTAGGCTATAGAAGGAATAACTTGAAAATTTCTAAAGCCTACAAGACAGTTCTACCCATGAGTCTCAAAGAGATGGGGTGGCATTTTCTTTTAAATAGTGGTTAGTGGAGATCAGTTTAAAGAGGAGGTTTTCGGTGCATTGAATTCCCAAGACAGATTAATTGAATTGATCTTACAAGGCACAGAGAAGCCATGCTTGTCCTTTTGTGATGTTTAGTGTTCGTGGTCAACTAGTGTACTGATGGATGTACAGAGGTGTCTAAAATATATATGTGGCCATATCTGTGTGGGTGTTTCTATTAAATAATGAGTAATTTGACTTTATTAAAGTTTAACCCATTGAAGGATACAAATTTTTAATCTATATCCACTCTACATGTGTAGGATTTTTTTTCTGATGAGTTTGAATTTTTAATGGAACATTGAGAGGTAAAGATGTTATTGAGAGTATGGTCTAGTGGGAGGAAGTGATAACTGGAGTCATTTGCTAGTATGAGGTAACTTGATCAAACAAGTTCTTCCATCACAATGATGATGGAATCAAGAAATAGAAACTGTTCAGTAGGTCACAGTTGGCAAAGCAACAGTTCTGAGAATATCCTTGCTGAAATTCAAGAAGCAAAAATGTATTTGCTATTTTCAACCTGGAACCCATAGGTAGGGTCATATATGGAATGGATAGGAGGTCCTGGACACTTTTCCAGTTGACCAATTGGATTAACCAGCTCATCACCTTCCTGCTCTCTCACTTCAGCTACTTCCACAAGCCTTTTTTTTTTAAAACTTCTAGAATAGAACTTAAATGATTATAGCATTCTAGACACATCCTTTATTATACATGTATTATCTATCCCTTAAGCTTCTACCTATGAGCCTGTAATAAATGGTTTTAAAAATACATTATCTGGCTAATGAATTTTGAATTTATGGGTAAAAAATCCAATAGCTATTTTCTCTAAGCAACCTTGTTAAACCCAAACTAATAAACATTCTATCATGTTTAAAAATACTTAAACAACTTCTGAGTTAGTGATTGCTGAAAAACAAGCACAACTGAGAAACAAACCAGCTGTGCTGGGTTATAAACCCTAAAATTTAAGCCAAAATAATTTTTTGCTATTTTATTATATATTCTTTAATAGCAATGAAAGACTAGCACGCATGTTTAAAGATGGCTGATGTATAGCTCACCCTGGTTGGAAATCTTATTATCATGTATATGGTATTGTTTTGTAAGCATGCAAAATGAGAGAGTTATGAGATCACAATGCCTTCCCCTGAAATTTTATACAAAAGCTAAGATAGTATTAAGTATGTTATGTGATTGTAATCACTATAGATAACTTAAGAAGCATGATATGAAGAGCCACTAGATTCAAGTAAAACTTTAGTGGAGACCCAAGGAAAGAAGTGGTGCCAGGAATATGCAATACTCACCAGGAAAGCTTCAGAAAAAATACAGATGAAGAAATAAACCATATAAGTTACAATAAAATATTATAGAGACAGTGTATCAAAAAATTTGGATATCCATTTGTAGCGGGATTATGTGTTAAATTGTAAATAATTGTCCTGCCTATGGGTTTCATAAAAGCGCTTATTGGCTGAAGGCAAACAGGAAGTGTGAGCAGGGCTACAAGGCTAAGAAAACTCTGAGTACAAGAAGAACAGAGAGGCCTCAGATATCTCAGAGATATTACTAGAAAATGCAGAGGGAGGAAGCTGAAATGCTTCTCTGATAAAAGGTCTCGAGCAGCACAGCTGAACAAGATGGGGTGAGTTCAGATGAAGGAGTTAGCAAATGATATGCCTGGGCTCTATGTCAATCAGCAAAAAAATTAATGTAATGTCTGTGTGTCTCTGTGTGACTGTGAGTGTTTCTGCCATACTGAAAGACTGCCTGTCAAACCTCTGGTCTAGACAGAATAGTCCAGGCCAGAAACTTAGTACAGCAAATGGCTGCCCAACATGGGTGATCCATACCCACATAAAGTTTAACATTAAAAATAGTTCTAGTACACAGAATCAGAGCCAAAACCAGCTTCCTGGAGTTCTGTTTCTCGTATGAGCTTTGGTAAAGAGATGCCCTGGTGAGCCTTGTGGGATGGGCAACAAAATGGTGTGCTTTAGGAGTGCAGCTAAGCTGCACCAAACCCAATTCGGGTAGTATCAGAGGAGACTCAGAATAGAATCAAGCTGCATATAGTAGATTTAAGGTTTCTGTTCTCACAGGCAAAAGAGAACAGAGTCAAAGATGACTTCTTAGTCATGGAGTTTTCTTGGATCAACTCTGTTTGCTGGAGGCAAGCAGAGCATGCCTTTTTTTAAAGTGAGACTTCCCTGATTCAGCATTAAAGGAAAAACACTAGTGAGTCTTTTAAGAGGCTCTGCTGGCAAATACTTAAATAGAGCTAAATAGCAGCAGACAGCAGTGCTTTACTTGCTGATTATATGAACCCTAAAATTTCCTAAAGTGATAATTATGGGTCCTACCAATACCTCAGCTAAAATGTTAAACTTCTGCTAGACTAGGAGCTGGGTGGAGCCAGCCAGCCACTATAGTGATTCCTTTAATCCTTAGTCACACTTTGGTAGATTAATTGTGTAGTCAGAAACAGAAAAGATAAAAGATATACAGTAGAAACAGATTTAAAAAAGAAAAATTCTTTAGGATATGTTTAAAATATACATAGGCTTGAGAGAGAAAATAAAAAAGGTAAAAGAATAGGAAAAGTCCTAAAAAAATAAAATAGAGTAAAAAATAGTAATAAGCCACATAAAATGGAAAATATAAAGAGTGTCTGGATAATGTATGTTATTATCTTGTCTTTAAGTTTTTTTGACTGAAAATGAAGTAATAAAAGCTTTTGAAAGACATTTGATAACAAATGCTGATTGATTAATCCAACTATATATTGTGAATGAGTTGACTTTAAAACTGAAATCACAAAACTGGATTTGCCAAGAGTGGAGACTGATCTAAGCATTATTGGGTCAGTGAGATCATAGGACTGTCTGCTTCCTGCCCAGGGAGGGGATGGGGAGTTGTGGAGAAGAAAAAATGACCTGATGTGGCAGGAGGGGGAAGGGACCCTGAATAAGGATATACAGGGATGAAAAAAAAAATTCAGAGGGAAAGCTGAACACAAAGTAAATATATGTGTAGCAATCTTATTTGCATTATCACCCTTGATAAGTCATGATTATGATTTTTATCTTCTTCATAGTTATTGTTAACTTATTAGCATTTTAAATTCATTTTACTGTTTTTATTGATAAAATACAAAATAAATAAAGAAGGAAAAAAAAGAAATAAAAGGGAGACTCATAGGAAAAAAAACTGAAATCAAAAGGTATGCTACTTTAGAAAAGATGTTTCCTCTTTAGTTCTACAGAAAATGAGAAGCTATAGATTTATTTTGAGTTAAAAAAATAAAGTTTGATCAAGGAAGACCCCCTGAAAATTATCCAATGTAAACAGATGGCCCAGATGCTTCAGCATTTCCAAGCACCTCTGTTGAAGTTTCCTCTGAGCTCTGCATCCAAAAGTAATTCAAGGAAACTGGTTGAGATTACCCACCCCTAGAGACTACTCCACTAAAGACTTGTCCATAATCGTATTTTTTTCTTTGGATCTCCATGGGATTGCCAGTGCCCTCATTCATCAGGAAGTAGCCTAGAGAACTACACCCACATTCTCAAAAAATGGAATTCGGATGTTTGTGTTTTTTTATGCATTGTTTATAAGTTGTTATAGAAAATAGGGGAATAAAGGATATTAGATTTTGGGTTCTTCTTGTTTTAAATAGAGAAAAAGGGAAAATGTAGTGGGATTATGTGTTACATTGTAAATAATTGTCCTGCCTATGGCTGTAATAAAATCTCTGATTGACAGAAGAAGAAAAGGAACTGTGGGTTGGGCTGCCAGGCTAAGAAAACTATGAGTACAGGAAGAAGAGAGACAGATGTCCAGAGATTCTCAGAGATAACATAGAGGAAAGAAGTTAAAATACTGCTCTGAGAAAATGTTCCAAGCCACCAGGGCTGAACAAGATGTGTTGAGTTTATATGAAGGGATTAGCAAGTTATATGCCTGGGCCCTTGGTCAATTTGCAGAAAGCTAACATGAGCATCTGTACGGCTTTATGTGACTGTGAGTGTTTCTTCTCTACTGCCAGACTGTTGGTCAAACCTCTGTTCTAGACTGGAAAGTACAGGCCAGAAATGTATTACAACATCCATTTTCTACCCTAGTGTACCTCTAGTTATAGATAGCTTAAATTTATGTTGTTTGTCTTGTTGAATTCTGATTTCACTTTGGTTTTATCTCTCCTTTCTAGATTGCAGATTTTCTTTTGAAACAGGAATTTTGAAAATAAACTTAACACCACTTTGTATCTCAAAAATATATATCATTTGATTGTTATAACAGCTTAGAGATGAGTTTACTTTGATATTCAGAAAACTTTGTGCTTGAACTTTTGAGTATTACTCTCAGACATGAGATTTTGGAAACTCTGAGGATGAATCAAATGCATCATGATATATGAGATTGAGGTAAACTTATGAGAGACATGAAAAGAATGCTATGATTTTAAGATTTGTCTCCTTAGGGTCTACTTGTTAAAGGCTTATGAAGCAAGGCAAGGCTGTTGGTATGTGATAAAACCATTAGCACAGAGTATTGGGAGAATCCCCTGAGTC
This sequence comes from Sigmodon hispidus, assembly GCA_004025045.1. Taxonomy (NCBI): domain Eukaryota; kingdom Metazoa; phylum Chordata; class Mammalia; order Rodentia; family Cricetidae; genus Sigmodon; species Sigmodon hispidus. The sequence goes on from PVIH01002877.1 coordinate 21,027, forward strand.
CCTGCATATGCAGCTTTGAGGAGAATTTGAGAATTGGATTTCTCCCTTTTTTTATTCCTAACTCATAGTGTGACTTTTCCCCCCACTCTTCCTGGCACCTCAATAATGTGCCAAAACAATGCATTTATTTTACCTAAAGAGATTTTCTCTGAACAGACCCATCTTGTGACTCCTTGCCCTCTTTGGCGAATGTGGGGTGGGAAGAGGCTTAGGGTAGACTGGGAAGGACAAGGAAGAGGAAGGGAGGGGAGCAGTGGCAAATATGGAAAAATATTTTTTACAATAAATAATAAAGCATAGAAAAAGATTACCTCAAATCTCATTTTTTGAATATTTTGTCTTTCATCTTATTTATGGAAGTGAATATGCATCATAGAAGAGTCAACTGATATTCTTAGTAATTTATTGCTCAAATTTAACTTTTTGTTCTCAATGAGAATAAGCATATTATATAGAAAATAGTACTAGAGTACACTGTGACACAGAGACTTTAATACTCCTATAGAAATAATAAAGAATGGACCTTAAATACAAAATTATTTTAAGTCCCATGATTTTATTGATGTAGATTTTTGTTGTTGCTTGTTAATTTTTTGATTTTTATTTAAAAAATATTTAGTTCAGGAACCTATTTTTGATGCCTGATTCACTTACTTGATACATAAACACTATCTCCATTCTAGGAACCAATTTTATTTAGACACTTACTCTGGGCAACTGAAGATAAAGACACAGTTTACTCATTGTTTCTCTGTTCACCTTCAGGAAGTGCCATAATTCATGAGAGTGGATTAAAAATAACTGCAAACTGGACATGATAAATGATCATTCCTGTATACTATCTTCTATAAAATATGGCTGACTGCTATGTAAAATAATAGAATTCTTTTTCACTTAAACTGAAAGTAACATCAAGTTTAGTTGTCCATGGTAATGTAATATAGAGTTTACGGATAGAATGAGGTAATTTTTTTCAGAGTCTACACAGTAATTTGCTTTGAACAACTGAATTTCAAACCACACACACACACACACACACACACACACACATCATATATTATGGTTCTGGATGGAGTACATTGTCTAGAAGACAGCCAGAAGCATTGTAGGATTTAAAGGTATCTTAAAGGGTTCTATAGAATGAATACTGGTTTACTCTGCAATAAAGAAAATAAAAATAACCACAAAAAACCACTTGAGTTTCAGAAGTTGGTTAGCAAAATATTCTTTTCAAGAATAAACAAGGAGTAACCTGTGAGTAGTCAGAAACCAGAGAGCTATGGGATTGGCTAGTCTTCAACACATTAAGAAAAATGGTTTAAGTATGAAAGCCAAATTGTAGTTTTAGAATAGAATATCTACAACAAGAGTTAGGATGCTCTACAAATTACTGGTGGAAAAAAATCATTCACCTTATTTTTTTCAAACTGTGAAAATTGGAAATCTATCTGATAAACTAGCAATTAAAATGAGATAATGTTGCTTTGGTGGTTGGTTTTAAATGTCAACTTGCCAAAACAAAATCATCTGAGCAGATAGCCTAAATTAGGGAAGAAAATATATATGGTTGGCTTGTGACTAAATCTTCTGTGGGGAATATAAATGAATGTCTTAATGAGAACTAGAAAACCCAACTCAAAAGTATGTGGTACCTTCTGATAGACATCCAGAGTTCAAGAAAAGATGTAAAAGTATGAGTACCACATGTCAATTTGTTAGCTTGTCCTGTGCTTTTACTGATACCTAATTTCATTTATCTTGATTTCTGTTCTGCTGATGACTTTCCTGTTACTAGAAACAGCTGTCTTGAACTTCTATCATAAATTGGAGACCATAGGTTTTCCAGAAACCCTTTGTGTCTTTATATCAGGCTGTGACTTTTTAGACACCCATCATCATAGAATGGGCACTGATTAGAAAAAGATGGGATCTTACAACTTAGGATTCTGATGTTTGCGGTATGCAAATGAGGATCAGGTTACTGAATGGCTACATTTCAAGAGCAATATCTGTTAAAAGATAATGTCCTCTCTGTTAACAACGGATGTACTCCCAAATTTATGTCTTGCAGTATTGTCCTCTCTTCCCCAACCTGTGAACATTGTTCTTATTTTGTCTATAGAGCTGCCAAAGAGTTTCTCTGAAGAAGATATCAGACAAGACAATGCTAATTTAATTCAGGACTCAAATGTTGTTTCTAGACCTGGAGCTGGTGCCAATTCTAAGCATTTTCTGAAAGATAAGGTAGAAAGCATGATACAAAATTTAAGATATACCCCCCAAAAAACTTTAAGTTCTTTAAAAATTAATTCAAGCAGAATTCTGGGGAAGGTTTGTGGAAATTAATTTTAAGGATGTGTAATAATAGTGTTTAGAAAACATAAAACTGGATCAGACTGCATCTGTTGGTATATCAATATTAAGCTGAGATTTTATATTTAATATCAAATGTCACAAAGTTAAAAAAAAATGGCATCAAGAATCTGCTCACCTCTGACTCTGCTCTAGAAGGGGGTCTGAATTTCAAAGGCCTCTGTCTTTGGTATAATTACACATTGGAGTACTACTCAGCAGTAAGAAAAAATGATATCCTAAAATTTGTAGGCAAATAGATGGATTAGGAGAATATTCTCCTGAGCAAGGTATCACAAACCCAGAATGATAAGCAGGGAATGTACTCACTCATTAGTGGACGCTAAACAAAAAAGCAAAAAGAAAAGCATATCCAAGCTGCAAACCACAAATACTGATCAGCTTGAATTCTGAAAGACCTTGGATCAGCACCTTGGATCCCATTCTCTCCAGAGGAACACCTGACTCAGTCTTGATGTTGGGGTGAAGAAAGTGGATCTGCCAGTAGTAGATGCTGAACTAAGCCATATTGGGACCTTGGAACCTCCTGCCCTTGCTGGGAAGGAGATACAGAGATGTGGAGAAGACAGCATGACTGGAAGGGGTGGGAAGGGGGAGGGAGCTTGAACAAAGATATACATGGATAAAAAATATGACTTTATTCATAATAAAAAGGCACCTAGAATTGATTTCATGGAAGTATTTAAATGATGTGCTTCTGAGGAGAACATGAAGAGGATTCTATTCCTTGGCTTGGACTTGACAAAGGGATTTTATCACTCTGGGAGATTAAAATGCTGGAGAGGGCTTCCTGTTTAAATTCTAATTCTTCCCAATGCAAGAGGGCAGGAAAAAAATGTTCACTAAATGCAAAATGGTGAAGATAGCATCAGAACATTTGAAGAGCTTACTTTTGCTTTTTGTTTTGTGCTAGACCTTAGGATAAAAGATAGAGTGATGAGTTGGATAAAATAAATCTAGTGGATTTAGTTTGATCTCAGAGTAGTAGTGGACAAGTGACAGAAATTAATCACCAAAGGGTAGAAGAATAGTTAGCCTAATTGGTTGCACAGGGAAGAAATTCTATGACAGCCTGACTCTGGTACTTGATAGTTAAGATTAAATGTTTCCAGAATAAAATATAAATAGATAAGAAGTCTAGTAAATTTTTCTGTGATATTTATAAGTATAAAAAGTCTGTAATAAATGACATAATACAGTATTTAACCAGAACAACAAAGAACTGTGGCTCATCAACAAATTTGAGGCTTGATATGGGTTATAGATTCAGAAACCCTTAGATTAAGGAAAGACCATGTTCCCTTTAGGAAAAACATGTTACTACAGTTTTACTATTAACCTATCGTTTCTCCTTTTCCAGAAGATCCTATGACCTTTGAATGTAGTACATTTGAGAAAAGGAAATAATCAGATTCAGGTGTGTATGGGTATTTGACAGTGATTCTAAATTGCCACTGATTTCAAGAGATACCTCGAGAAGCCTTGTTTCCTCCAATTTAAAGAGGGGCTTCTGAAGGTCAAGTGATCAATGGCATTTTGTACAAGCCTGGTACATGGTTGTTCCTGTGTATACTGAATTTATTCTTTAGTTATAAAAACTTAAAATTTATAGAACCCTACACTTATATCCTGAGTCACTAATGATATCGTAACCTTGGAAGCATTGCAAAACATGAGTTCCATAAATATGGGTGTAAAAGATGTACGGTAGTAGTTGATGCTTTTTACTACATCTCTGTTTAGTTAATCCTATCTGGGCTCTGCAGAAGGGACAGACCATGAAGAGAGAGTGACAATTGGTTATTACAAACTTAATCAAGTAGGTGACTTCAATTGCAGCTATTGTTTCAGATATGGTTTCCATACTTAAGAAGATTAACATTAGTGTTATATCATATGCAACTTTTTTCTCCTTAAAACCTATTTATAGAAACTATAGAAGGACATCTGCTTTATCTGACAAGGTGTGCAGTATACCTTAAACATTTTAATCTCACAAACACAGAAATTTTCCAGCCTTGTTTAAAAAGTGATTTTGAAGGCATCTAAACTATCTACATCATCCACAGAGTACACCATAGTCTACTCTATTTGGCTGTGTAGGCCAAATAAACAAGAGACAGTAGATCCTCTTGAAATGTTAATAAAACATATGCATATCACAGAGGAGAAAATAAATTTAATCAAAATTAAATGGTATTCTAGCTCATTGACATTCTCAGAGTCCAGTGGTGTAAGACATGTAGAAATATTCCTTTTAAATAAAAAAGTAAGATTTTGTACATGGCTCATAGCATCAGGAAGAAATAATCTTAATGTTAATTGGATCCACTTCCCTTTTGGAGACATCACATCCTCACTTTGGATCTGGCCCATCCACCAAATGGTTCAGAATAGCAATTGCTTTGAGAAGGGCCTGAAACAGAATAAAGCTCTTCAATACTTTCAGGCTGCTATTCAGCCTGTTCTGCCACTTGTATCAAATGACTCAGCAGACCTTATGGTATTTGAAGTGTCATTGGCACATTGTCATTTGTTTGCAATCTGTGGCTGAGATCCATATATAAATCATAGTCAATATCTTTTGGACTTTGGAGCAAGGTCCTACCTTCTAAAGATAACTACTCTCTCTTTGAGAGACAACTCTGTAGCTAGACTTTCTTTTCACCACCATCTCCCAATAATAACATGGTAACTTACTATGTATGAAAGCTTGGCCTTAGTGTATGCTTGCTTCCAATTAGATATTAGAACTTAAACTTAACCAATTTATATTAATCTACATTCAACCAAGAGTCTCATTACCTCTGCTCAATACCATGCATCCCATTTCCTCTATATCTAAATTTTGGCTCTGTTTATCCCAGAATTAAAATCTCATCCAAAATATGCTCCCTACTCTTTCTTGTCTAGCAATTGGCCATCCAGTTCTTTGTTAAACCAATCAGAAGATGCCTTGGCAGAGAAAACATCACCCCACAGGAGTTTTTAACATGGTTTTATACTATAGTGGACACTGAATGTTTGAGGATGCACTACTCAGTTACCATGGGACCATAGCTGCCCGATATTTGTGGGTGTTATCTGAAATATCATCCCATAAAATTAGATGTCAATAGGAACAAACCATCATAAACTTGAGGTGGAATATACATGATTGGTCCCATTTGGTAAGGCACAAAACAGTTTGGCCAAATTTCTGTGGTTATTACTTATTTTATGATACCTCTGTCTCTAAGCATCCATAGATCTTCTCAAGGTGTGCATCATGTAAATACCTGATTGAGGAGGAGAAAATTAAGGCCTGATTTACAGATGTTTTTGAAAATTATTTAGGCACCATCTAGTAGATGATTTAAGCATTACAGACTTTTTCTAGGACTTTTGGCATTGTTCATGTCCACATATTTTGCTTATAAGTTTAAATGACCAGATGTGTAGTTATATACTAATTCATATTATAGCTTATTATTTATGTGGTTGTCCAGGGACTATGAAGAAATATCATTGAAAATTTGGTGAGAAAGGCATAAGGAATGATATGTGGAGAGATCTGTCCAAATGGTCAAAAGATATCAAGATATTTGTGTTTTATGTAACTCTTAATTGAAATGTAATTTAGGCAGAGAAGTTCAGTAGCCAAGTTTATAACATTACCATTCGATAAATAACCTCTTTACTCAGCCATTCCTATCATTGTCTAATAGGCCAATGAAAATAGTGACTATGATGGCAGAGATGGAAGATACGTATGTATGGCTCAATAACATGGATTTTTACTTATGATAAGTGGCTTTATTTCTACTTATGAAAGTGAAAGTGACTGTGAAATCTGCCTATGACTCTTAGTCTGGTGCAAAGACAAGGAGAATTCCTGGAAAGCTGTGCATTATTAAGTTCACTGTTATATTATGATTGGTGATTAAACAATATCTCTAGGAGGAAGTTGAACCTTTTAAAGTTGGATTGTATTTTACATTCTAAAATTAGTATAAGTTTGGAAATAGGTGGGAGGTTACAGTTTTTAATGTTATATGTTTGTGCTTCAGGTTTTTCAAGGGGAAGATTTTAGAGATTTATTTTTTAAATGTCATTTTGTTACCACTTAGAATATATTACATAATAAAGATGAATAAGTCCTTGAACATATATTTTAAATTATATGCACCTATTACATGTATGTGGATTTAATCTATTGTTTCTCTCACTCTAGAAGACTCTAATAAAACTGCCAACAATATTTTTATTAGTTTTTAAAAGTATTTTATATGCATAGATGTTTTACCTACATATATGTCAATGTATCACTGGTGTAATTGATGTTTGTGGAGGTCATAAAGAGGTATCAGATCCCAAGATCTAGAATTCCAGATTCTTTATGCTGGTTATTGAACCAGCCATTAAAAAAAAATCACAACTGTCAAAATTTTAGTATATTTTATGTCATTTATACAACAATTTTAGACCAAAGTGAACAATTAACTCTTTTAGCAAAACCATCTTATTTATTAATGTTTTGCTTGCCTAATTTTGGATAATATTTTATTAATATGACAGAGCTAGAGTCATCTAGGAAGAGGGAATGTCACTTGAAAAAAACATGTTTCTATCACATTGGGCTGTAGGCAAGTCTAAGGGGCTTTTTTTTAGTAAACATTTTATTGAGGACAGCTTACAGTTCAGAGGTTCAGTTCATTATCATCATGGTAGAGAGCATGGTGGAGGACATGGTGATATACAGGAAGACATGGTCCTAAATGCATCTTTATCATAGACAGCAGGAATTAGGCTCAGATAGTAGGTGGTAACTTTGTGGTGTTACTTGGTTCACAAATGCCACAATATCTTCCCTGCAACAATTGCATTGGGGAAAATATTTGTCTCAAAGCTACAATCTACCACAAAAAAAATTTCTCCTCACAGAGCTTTAAAAATTACACCATGCCCTTTACATGAGCTGTGAGCAAAAGAAGTGGCCAAGATTTTCTTTTTATTTTGCAGAGAAAAAAAAAGGACTGTATTTTCTTAAAAAATAAATAAATAAAATAGAGTGAAAAGAAAAAAATGAAATATATAACAATTCCATTTTGTAGAATGAATAGTGTTGAGATCAAATGAACAGCAGAAGACTATATTAAATACAATTTTCAGATACCAAGCTGTTCAGTGGTTGTAGTTTGCAGCTTGGGCATTCTTTAGTTTTTTATTTTTTTATAAGTTCAGTAATGAGTGAGTAATCTGCTGCTTATCTTTCTGGATTTATTTATCTCACTCAGGAGGATGTTCTCCAAATCCATCCATTTGCCTGCAAATTTTAGGATAGCATTTTTTTTAATGCTGAGCAGTACTCCATTGTGTAGATGTACCACAACCTAGATGTCTCTCAACTAAAAGGGTATGGTTACATTTTTCTTACTGTTGAGAAGTACTCCATTGGTACATCTACACAATGGAGTACTACTCAGCAGCAAGAAAAAATGATATTATAAAATTCACAGGCAAATGGATGGATTTGGAAAATATCTTCCTGAGCGAGGTCTTACAAACTCAGAAAGATAAGCAGGGGATGTAGTCACTCATTAGTGGACTTTAGACAAAAAGCAAAGAACACCCAAGCTGAAAACCACAACCACTGAACAGCTTGGGGTCTAAAGGAACTTAAGGAAGACATCCATAGAGTTCCCTAGGAAGAGAAAATAGAGAAGATTTCCTTAGCTAATAGGGAGCTTAAGGGGTTACAACTAAGAAGAACTGGGGACAACTCACAACAGAAGGAGATGACTGAGGGAGAACAAGGACAGAGGAAAAAAAAAACAAGATGGAGATCTTCATAGAGGAAGACAATGTGGGTTGGAAAAAGACCAGTTGCTAGAGAATCCTCCAAGATCTCACAGGATGTTCCTGGCTATGTCTCCAACCAATAGTAAAGGTATTGCCTAGACAAGACTTCCCCTACAATCAAAGGAACAGCCATCCTAAGTGCTATCACAGAACTTACATCCAACAATGAATAAAGGTAGAGGCAGGGATACATGGCTGAGTTACTGATCCAGCTGAGAGCAGGGGGATGAGATAGTATATGAACAATGGGATAAGGATTATGAGAAAAATTCTCACAGTGATGGTTGGCTGCTATTCGGAGTAGTTCACTAAATCAAGAAGAGCCATTGGGGAACCATCAGGAAAAGAAACAAGACCCTCCAAGGGTAGGCAACTATCCACTGTCATGGGCAGCATGTGGAGCTTCAAGGTGAGGGATCAGACTGTCTTTCTATGCATGAACTGGCACTTCAGAGCTCATTTTCTAGAGAGGAACACTTAACCCAATCTTGACATTAGGATGAGGAATTTGGACATGACTGGAGTGGATACTGAGCTGATCCACCTTGGGACTTCTTGCCCTTTGTGTTGAGGGGATGGGAGAATGGGGAAGAAGGAAACTGAAGGCTGACAAGGAGGGGTCAAGATGGGGAAGGGAGTTGGAACAAGAAGATACATGGATAAAAAATATTTTATTCTCTAAAAGTTAATTAATTAAATAATTAAAAATATGTGCATAGAAGACGAAAAATATCACAGAGTTATTGTTGATAATATTACATAAAAAATTTCCAATTCAAGAGAAAGAGATGCCTACCTATATACAAGAGTCTTAAAAATCAAATGGATAAGACAAGAAAAGAAACTATTATTAGCATAGTATATTTAAAGCACCCAAATCATCCGCATGGGCCTGAACTAGGCTATCTGAATTTGGAAGACAGTATATGACTTGAGCAGATTGTGGGGCCTCTGGCAGTGGGACCAGAATTTATCTCTGGTGTATGAACTGGCTTTTTGGAGCTCAATCACTATAGAGGGATACCTTGCACAGACTTCATATGGTGGATGGGTTTAGTCCTGCTTCAACTTGATATGCAGACTATATTGACTCCCTGTAGGATTCCTTACACTCTCTGAGAAGTGGATGAGAGGTAAGGTAGGGAGAAGCTGTGGGCTAGTAGGAGGAGGGGAGGGAAGAGGAACTGTGGTTGGCATGTAAAATTAAAAAAATAACAAAAAAAAAACACCCAAATCACATATAAGAGACATTGAAAGATACATAAAAGAAGAGTCAAGTCAAATATATAAAAAGGTCCAAAAAATTACTTCCTTATTATCCTATGGAATATTTTAAATGCAGAAGTGTCTGGCAAAATATATGGCAAGTTTAGAAAGACCTCAACTGTCAACAACAAAATTTATAACCATCAAAACATCCATCATGATTCTTCTGCCTCACTTCTCCAGTGATTTTTACAAAATGCCTGAAGCTTTGATAAACCAAGTAAAGTTTGTTTTTGTTTAATTCTTAGTAAAGTTCGGCCTGTGAGTGTGATCACATATATTCTTACTTGGCTTTTGCCATTTGTTTTGACAATTTTTGTCATTTTGTGCCTTTCTCTCTTTAGTTTTTTTAGCTGTGAATTTGCTAAAACCTGAAGGAAAAGATTTTTAATAGTTTGAGAGGCCAGGAGATAGACAGTCTGGTGCCTGTAGTAGTATAGACAAATCTATAAATTTGCTGTTTGAAAACTCTGAGCTACCTCCCGAGGAATCTGACTGGGCCATGCCATGCTTTCAGAGTGGCACAGGACAAACATACTTTGCATAATGGCTCAAAAGAGGTTAAAATGCTGTTTGTGTGGTACTATAGGAGGATGTTTACCTTAATGTTGGATTTTTATCTGGGGTAATCTACATTTCCTGGGTCCTTTTTCACTGTCTTGAAGGCATACACATCAGGAGCATGTGCTGAATGCTCTCAGACTGTGCAGTGATGGTCAGTATAAGAAGTGGAGTCACATGAAGGCACAGGGGATGGCTGAGGGCCGAAGACTGACTTGGATTGTCACTGAGTTTAATGTGTTTGTTATTTATTTTTTTCAGAGCAGAGTACTTTTCTTTACTCAAAATAAAATATTCCACATTTCTGGAACATCTCCAGCTTGGTTTTGGTTTTGTTCATTTTGGTTTCTGGAGCACTGGAGCCCTAGTTGCAAGCATTGACATTCACTCCCTGCTTAGCCTGGGCAGAGCCATCTGATCTGTGAAGTTTCTGAATGCTCCTTCACTGCATCCAAGGGAATAGCTTTTTTTTTTTTTTTTTTTTTGTCAACTTTAGTTCTCCATATATATTAAGAATGTGGCTGTCTCTGTGTTACTTGCTCTGTAGTATGCTTGTGAGATTCTGACATTTCTTTGATTCTGCAAGATTTTTACTATTTTCATGTGTGTGCTTGGTTGTCTGATATTTAGCACATGGACTGATATCAGTAAGTGGGACGTCCTGAAAATGAGAAGCATCTGTAAAGTCAAGGACACTGTCAATAGGCCAAAAGGATAGCCTACAGAATGGGAAAAGATTTTCACCAACCCTACAAGTGATAGAGGATGAATTTCTAAAATATATAAAGAACTCAAAAATGTAGAGGCCAAAACTTTGAATATCCCAATCAAAAAATGGGGTTCAGAACTAAAAAGGGAATTCTCAGCAGAAGAATTACAAATGGCTGCTGAAAGGCACTTGAAAAAGTGCTCATCATCTTTAGCCATCATAAAAATTCAAATCAAAATAACTTTGAGATGCCACCTGACACCTGTCAGATAGGCTAAGATTAAAAATACAGATGACAGCCTATGCTGGAGAGGTTGCAGAGCAAGGGGAACACTCTTCCATTGTTGGTAGGAGTATAAGCTTGTTCAGCCACTCTGGAATGCAATATGGTGGTTTCTCAGAATGAATAATGTTTTTCACTAAAAAAAATATTTTATGTGCCTTTCAGCCCAAGAAATGGTTACTTTGGCTCTCTCAGATGAAGTAAATAATAATGTAATGGCAATGTTACAGCTTTTGCTACTTAGGGAATGAAGATGAAAAACATAATTTATTATTGATGAGCAAAGAAAATATTTATGCCTGGGAGTGCTATACCAGAGGCCTTATAATTGTTAAAGGCTATTTTAAATTGCACTTAAGCCCCAGTAAAAGATTTTACATTCTACATCTTTAATTTTGAGATTTTGTGCATGCTATACTAAAATATTTAAGAGATATGATTAAATAATAACATAAGTCATTTTATGGCTCTTTACCAAATGTCATTTAGGAATAGCATATCTGAAAATAATCATAAAATGAATTTAACTACTAAGGATTTTTTTATAATTCTATCTTAACATTTTTAACTGAAACATTAAAATTTACTCTGTAATAAAAAATTCCATGTTTTGATACATACAAAGGTTGATGATGTTTAAATCAGAATAAATACATTTATCTTCATAAAATTTTAGTTATTATATAATGTATATATTATATATGTTTATATATTATTTTCTTACAGTGATTTTATAATGCATAAATGATATGCACATATATATGTTTTTATTACCTGTAGTCTCCTTTATATGCAGCACCAAAATGAGTTTCTCTCATAAAACTATTATTTAGCACCTGTTAATCAAAGTCTCCAAATATCTCACCTCACTGTTCCCTTTCTAGTCCCAGATCTCTCATTCTATAAACAACCTTTATGATACCAACTTTGTTAGCAACTACATGACTGAGATAATGCAAAGTTTGTCTTTCTGTGCCTGACATATTTCCTTAAAAAATCCTATACAATTCTATATGCCTTTTTGCAAACAGGATATTTTTGACATTTTTATGATAAGTAAATATATTTCATTGAATGTGTGTTCCAATTCTCAACCTATTCATTAGCTGACAGATACATACATAATTTGCATTATGCTACCATAAAATTGGGATTGCAGATTTCATTCAATGCACTGATTTCACTTACTTTGGTATTTCTAATCAGTTGGAATAACTGGATATGTTTGTATGTGTTTGTGCATGAAAATAATCAGAAAATAAATTTAACTACTATGCATTTTACTTTCATATCCTAAATACATGTGCAAATGTATATAAATGTACTAACTGATTAATATCTAATCTAGTATTTACATTTTTATTTTTAAGAAATCATTGTATTTCTCAAATGATTATACTAATTCACATGACCACTCACAGTTGAAAAGTACAATGTGAATCAATGTCTTTTCCTTTATACCCTTGTCAAACTGTATCATCATATATATATATTTTTTTTCCTTCTTTATTTTGTATTTATCAAAAAAAAC
>PVIH01002877.1:33690-44822 GCA_004025045.1 Sigmodon hispidus
ATCATAAGCATGGCTTATCAAGGGTAGAAATACAAATAAGATTGCTACACATATATTTTCTTTGTGTTCAGCTTTCCCTATATATCCTTATTCAAGGTCTCTTCCCCCTCCCAACACATCTGGTCATTTTTCTTCTCTGCAACTGCCCATCCCCTCCCTGGGCAGGGAGCAGACAGTCCTATGGTCCCACTGACCCAATGATGCTTAGATCAGTCTCCACTTCTGGCCAAATCCAGTTCTTTCCCCCCTCCCTCAAGAGTGAGTCAGGTGTTCCTATAGTTTTAAATGTACATAAAATGAGGTAATAGCTCTTTCAGTTTTGAATTTTATTTTCAAAATAATTAATAAAGTTAAATATTTTAAACTGTTACTATTAAAATTCTAAATTTTACTTTAACAAACATCTAGCAAAATCACAATTTTATCAGAATGTTTTGCCATTGAATTTGTTTTTTTAACATTCTAGATAAACAATATAATTTTATATGTATGATGTTTTATTCTGCAATCTGACTTTGCACTTGTCATTTGTCTTTTATTTGCATAAATTTTTTACATTGTATTATGTCCTAGATTTTAGAGATATTTTTAAAAAAACCTGTCTTTCTAAATTTATTTTCATGTTTTCTTCTACCATTTTCGTAAGCTTAGTTCTTGTTTTAAAACTTTTATTCTATTTTGTGTTACATTTTATATGGAATTAAGTTCCTTCTTTCTGTAGCTATCAACATATCTATAATTATTTATTGAAGATTGTTGCTCCTTCCTTATATTGTAATAAATAGGATTTTATAGTTGCTAATGAAGTCTTTGGAATGTTGTATATATGAGATCATGCCATCTACAACCAGTGACTATTTGATTTCTGCCTTTCTTTTTAGGATGTCCTTTAGTTCTTTCAAGTGTGAAAACTTTTCATATTCTAGAACTATGTTGAATCACTATGGTAAAAGTGAACATTCTAGTCTTGTTAGAGACAATAGAGAAGAATGTTCCATCTTTTATCCAATAATTTTAAACATCAGATGTTATATTATTATACATTACATATATTAGGTTATAGTGAATTTCTTCTGGATTGGTTTCAATCAGATAATTTTACCACAATGGGGTGGTAAATTTCAACACATAAGATAATTATGTTATCTTCACTTCAAACTGTAGAAATACTGTAGCTATGCATTTGCATAAAAAGCATCTTTGAACCTTTGAGTTGAATTTTAATCAGTTACTTTTGCATTTTGCTAGTTGCTTTTTCTGTGAATTATGTACTGGGAAATTTTGTAACTACCTTCATTAAAAAGATTTGCTTTTTTACATTATCAGCATTTTATTACTACGGACTATGAAAATTAGAGTCTTGGAAATCTTGTATAACTTCTATCTCTATTTTGTTTCATAAAACAAGTCAATGTAAAAAAGAAATCTTATGGAAAGTAGCTTCAAATTGAGAGCATATTTTCAATTTTTACTGAACAGTCAGTAAATTTAGATATTTGCTTTTAACTATAAGATACTTATTTTTCATATATTTGTCCTAGTTTAGTTGCATCATCTGTAAAATATTGACCATATGAAAAGTATAGGTTCCCTTATGTATCCTAACATATCATCTTCAAAAGTTTGCCTTCTTCCTTTCCAATTTTTATCCTCTTGCTCTCCTTTTGTTATTGTATTGCACTCACTGGAACTTCAAGAACTATATGAATAATATGGAAAGAATGTCTTGTTTCTGATTTTAGTGGAATTGCTTTGCGTTTCTCTTCATTTAGTTTGATGCTGGCTATTGGTTTGCTATAGATAGCCTTTATTATGTTTAGATATGTTCCCTGAAAACCTGATTTCTCCAAAACTTTTAGCATGAGGGTGTGTTTGATTTTTTGAAAGACGTTTTCAGTATCTAGTGAGATAATCATGTAATCATGTGGTTTTTTTTTTAGTTTGTTTATATGGTGCAAGACATTGACAGATTTTCATACGTTGAATCATCCCTGTGACAATGGATGAAGCCTACTTGATCATGATGAATGTTTTTTAATCTGTTCTTGGATTCAGTTTGCCAGTAATTTTATTAAGTATTTTTGCATCAATGTTCATGGTGACGAGGGAGATTATTGATGGCTGCTTCTATTCCTTTGGGGATTATAGGTCTATTTAAATTATCTATCTGTTTGTGATTTCACTTTGGTATGTTGTAGTTATTCAAAAATTTGTCCATTTCTTTTGACTCTAGACTGAAAGCTGGAGAGTCTACATAAAACTACAAGGCCCTCTAAATTTGGGTGACAGTTGGCTTGTTAAAACTGTTACAGGGCCCCTGGCTATGGGACAAGAAATTATCCAAGCTACATGAAATGACTTTTTAGGGCCCACTTCCTATGTTGGAATGATTTGTTCAGCTTTGATACATGGAAGAAGAGATGGATCCTGCCTCAACTAGTTAAGTTAATCTGTGTTGAATATTCAAGGGATGTCTTAACCCCTTTGAGGAGTAGATGGTGGTAGAGAAAGGAGAGAGGCGGAACGATAGAAGTATAGACAAGTGGAACAGTTGTGGGGTTTGTAAAAGAAATATTTATTATTGAAAAAGAAAAATATGAAGAAAATCTCCTGTTTGCTTTCCAAAAATATAACAAATTTCTGTTAGTTATTCAATTTTGAAATATTTAAGATGGCATTAACTTAGAACAAAAATTAATGTCTTTGTTAGATTCTTTTTGATATCAGTTTATTGAAAAATTTAAGTAACAAATCATCTACGATTATTTCAGTATGATCATATTTCAATTCTAGTCATATTTGCATGTATACATAAGCATTTCTATAATAGTGTCAGTTGCATTCTGTTGCTAAATTAATGATAGAATGGTTATCTTTACTGCACGTTATTTATTTTTTGATTTAAGGATTTTTTTTAATGTGGTGATGTGATAATTCCTACCTTCTTTTCTGTATCATTTATGTAGTATATTTTATTTCATGATTTTTCTTTTAGTCTATACTCCTTAGGTTATATGTGAGTTTGTAGTAAGCTATGTACATTTGAATAGCAGTTTGTTTCAGTGTTGAGAAAGAAGTGGTAGAAGAAACAGGTTATCCCAAGGCAGGTAGAACTCTATTTATTTATTTATTTATTTATTTATTTATTTATTTATCTATTTATTTATTTTTACTTTTTACTGTTGGCGGATTAGAAAGTTGAGGGTACTAACAAAAAGTATGGCAGTTGCACTATAACAATAAAAGTACGGTCTCCAGGAATTCTCCTACACAAGTCATGCCTCCCTTTCCAGAGGTTACTGAACCTCAAAACGTGGACACTTGTTGAAGATCAAGTCTTTTAATAGGAATGCAGAGAGTGTGTACATTCAAATTATACCAGCTAATAATATAATATTATATATTTGTCCTTAGGTATTCTTTTGTTTTAATATTAAACATATTATTTTTATATATGTGTGTATGTTTGTATCTGAGAGTATAACTGCATTTCTGTGTCTATTTCTTTGGTGCTGGGGTCATAGATGAATAAAAGAAGCACATAGATGAATAAAATAAAGGACATTTGCTATGGCGTCTCATAAATTCTGGCAATCAAAATTTATGTTCTCAGGTTTATACAACAAAATTTCAAATCAATTAATGTGTGATAACCTAACCTTTATTCTATTATTTTGATGTCAAATTTTTTAAATCATTTTTGTTGTCAGTCTTTTAGTATTTTCATATAGTTATTTCAATTGTTAGATTTTTATTCTAATATTAAAGATGGAAATGTAATGTTGACAAATTTCATATTAAAGCTTTGTGAGTTTGTCTGTATAAATACTTTTTAACAATACTTACACATTCCAAATAAAGAAAATTTAAATAACAGCCTTAAAAATTTCTTATTGGGCAGATTTGATGTGGCATATTCTTCTCACTTTTGTTTATTTGAGCACCATGTTATCTTTCTTTTATGCATAAGAATAGCTCCTGTGAGCAAAGCTGTTGGCAGGTTTGTATTCTTTTTCTTCTGTATTGTGCCACTTTATAAAAACCTCATGTGTGTCTCTCTTGCCCTGTAATAATTTCTCAGAGACATTTGATGTCAGATAAATTGGAAAACCTTTGATTTGGTTATTATTATTTCTTGCTGTATTGAGTGACATCTACTTGCTGTGAGCCTATGCTGTAAATACTGTAGATGTGCGGCAACCAGAATAAGATAATTCTAGGAAGAAGAACAGCAGAGCAAAAGTCAACATTGAGATGCAGAGTAAGCAGGATGAGAATGTTACACTGAGTAAAAAGATACCAAGCCACATGGCTAAACATGAATGCAAATATGGATTACCTTATAGTATAAGAGTTAGCCAGAGCCATAGACCAAACAGCTTGTAATTAATATAAGCTTTTGTGTAATTATTTGGGACTGTTGGTCCAAACCTCGGGGATAGGCCAGGCTAGCTACATTAGACTACAAAAACTTTGAGTACTTGGGTTTGGTATGCCTGGGGAAGTTAGTTGAGTTGGATTTGACTGACTTTTGTACATATCTGAGTTTAGTGTGGGAAACTTCCAGTTATCTACACGTAAGTTTTTGGCATTTTCACAACTTTTAAGTTCTTTGTTTTATTGCCTGAGTTTGAGAGAGGAATAATGAAAGCAATGTCTTGTTTATTAAGACAACTGCTAATTCATATCACATTGAGTGTTACAAAAACAGGTGTATAAAAAGCCTATCCATGTAGTTAGACCATGTTGTGGCTAGTGGTGAAAGAAACCAGTAATTAAGAATGGTCTTCAGTCTTAAATATTTGGTCTTTTAATTCTCTTATTTACTTGTGAATCTGTTGCTAAGGATGTAACTAAATTAAGAAACTTGTACATGTAAACAAGTGCTTGACCACTGTATTATATTTTCATCACTTGTATTTTTATATTTAATTTTTAAGTACTTCTCTTTTCAGACCATGTCATTCTTAAATTTGTGTATCTTTTTGTCTCTGGCTGAAAAATGCTGGAATTATATGCATGTGGCATAATGGCTGGTTGTTTATATATTTTCAAACATCCTCTTTTGAAAATTTGCTAATTCTATTTTTCTATTTCATTTCTATTTAATTTATTTCTATTTCATCTATTTCTAATTCTATTTATTCTTATTACTCTTAATATTTTATTAATGCACTAGTCATTTCAAGATAACTTGATTTTTAAAGACAAGTCTCTGAATTGGGATACTTAATTATTTCTGTTTTCTTAAATCTCATTGATTTTTCTTTTATTTTTTATTTTTTTTAAACAGCTATTCTGAGCTTTCTGAAGCAAAAGGAAATAACATTAAAAATAACTTTAATACAGACAATAGAGGCCTTGAAAGAAGAAGTAAAAATTTTCCTTAGCTGTGGTACATCTACACAATGGAGTACCACTCAGCAGTAAGAAAAACTAATATTCTAAAATTTGCAGGCAAATGGATGGATATGGAGAATATCCTCCTGAGCAAGGTATCACAAACCCAGAAAGAGAATTAGGGATGCACTCACTCATTTGTGGACTTCAAAAAAAAATTAATAAGAGAGAGAGATGTCATTGCACAAAAGAACTCAAAGCTAGAACATGGCTAAATGACACAATGCCTCACTTCTACATTCATGGCCTCTGGCAGGCATGTGGGTTAAGAAAGACTTTTTTCTTTAAGGGTCTGGCCACAAGGGATTTAATTATGCTCCAGTAAGTAAATGAACAGCATGAATGGGTGGTTTTGTAAATAAGGAGATCCATAAGAGTGGGTATGAATCTAAGAGGTCTGATAACTGAGTTTGATGGGGTGCATGATGTAAAATAACCAAATAACAAAGATATATATGTACACACACACACACACACACACACACACACACACACACATAAAGAAATGGAAGCAAAGGCAAAAAGGAGAAATCAATAAATTTCTCAAAGATAACCAAGAAAAAGAAAATAAACAGTTGAAGAGATAAAATTCAAGAAATAAAAAAATGGAAAATCTGAGTAAATGAACAAGTAACTACAGATTAAAGAAAAATTAACAGAATACAAGAAGTGGAAGAGAAAATATCTGGCATGTGAGATATGTTTGAAGAAATAGACTTGTCAGTCAAAACAAAACAAAACAAAAATATTAAAGTCAAAAAAAAGTTATAACACAAGATATCCAGGTAATCAGGGATATCATAAAAAGATCAAACCTAACAAAAATAAGAATAGAACAAGGAGAAGATTGCCAGCCCAAAGGCATAGAAAATATATTAACAAAATCATAGAAGACAAGTTTTCAAGCCTAAAAACTGCCACCTTGGAGCCCATTCCCTCCAAATCTGACCCAGTCTTGATGTTGGGGTGAGCAAAGGGGATTTACCTGCTGTGTATGCTGAACTAAGCCACACTGGGACCTTGGGACCTCCTGCCCTTGCTGGGGAAGAGATAAAGTGATAGAGAAAAGAGAGAGTGACTGGGAAGGGAGAGGAGAGGAAGGGAGTTTGAACAATGAGATACACAGATAAAAAATATGACTTTATTCATAACAATAAAAAGTAAATAAAAAACAATTCTTATGAAGTTATAAAAAGCTTACTGAAGTACAAAACAACTAGACTCCTAAGAATGTCTGCTAACCATATAACTATCAGATAACTAAACATACAGAATAAATAAAATTATTAAGACCTGCAAAAGAAAACGAACAAGTAACTTTTGAAGGCAGACATATCAAAATAACACTCAACTTCTCAAAGAAGTCTATGAAGAAGGTCCTGGACAGATATTATGCAAGCACTAAGAGTTCATGAAAGCTAGCCCATACTACTACACCTAGCAAAATTATCAGTCACCATATACAGAGTAAACAAGATGTTCCATGACAAGACTGAATTTAAACAATACCTACCCACAAATTCATCCCTATAGAAAGCACAGAGGAAAAACTAGATGTATCCATAAAAACACAAACGATAGTCTTAGAGAAGGTAAGCAAACATAGTCATCAAAAATTACAGAAATTAACACTCATTAGTCATTAATATCCTTTAATATCATGTACTCAACTCTCCTTATAAAAAGACACAGGCTAACCAAATGAATATAAAAACAAGACCTATTTTTCTGCTTCATACAAAAAAAAAAACATACCTAAGCTTCAAAGATAGTTACTGACTCATAGTAAAGGGGTGTGAAAAGACTTTCTAATCTAATGGACTTAAGAATCAAACTGGGTCCAGTTCCGGTTTCAGGACCGGGTGCTGTATGCAGAGCTTGTCCAAGCGCACTCTATAGCAGACGGAGCTAAACTCTGCCTGCCAGGGTCCCCCCAGCTGCTGCTGAGGGAATTTGCACAGCTACCCACCTCCAACTGAGCAAACAGATAAGGACTGGGGACCCTGAAGGACAGACTTAGACCCCGTCCAGAGGTGAGGAAAGGTCAGCAGGCCCAAGTGCCTGTATCCCTGACAGGGAGAGTTGAGCTCCCATCTGTTTCAGTTTCGGTTCCAGGACCAGGTGTTGTCTTCAGAGTGTGTCCCAGCACACTCCTTAGCAGTCAGGGATAAACTCTGACTGCCACGGTCCCCCCAGCTGCTGCTGAGGGAGTTTGCAGGGCTGCCACCCCACCTCCAATTGGTCAAACAGAGAAGGATTGAAGACTTGAAATTCAGTCCCCTGCACAGAGTAGAAGTAGAGATTGAGCAGACCTTTTCCTCAGAGGTGACAGGAAGCACACAAGCCTGAGTGCCACAACGGAGCAGAAGCCACCTAATCGTGAACCACTGAAGCCATGGGCAGATGCTAGTGCAAAAACTTACATAATAACATAAAGGAAAAAAAGGTAACTCAAGAAGAAAGTGGGGATCCTACAAATACAAGACCTGAACTGAGCAAGGAAGAGGAAACAGAAGGAAGCAACACCAAAAATTCCTTTATGATGATCATCAAAGCTCTCAAAGAAGATATGAAAAATAGCCTTAAAGAAATAGAAGAAAATATAAACAAAAAATTGGAAGAGATGAACAAATCTATGAAAGAAACATGCCAGGAAGTAAAAGCTGAAATAGAAGCAATGAAAAAAGGCACAAAATGAGGCAAAGATGGAAATAGAAAATCTGAAGAAAAAAGCTGGAATCACAGATACAAGCATAAAAAAAACAGAGTTCAAGAGATGGAAGATAGAATCTCTGAAGTGGAAGACCCAGTAGCTCAAAGAGATATATCAATCAAAGAAAATAGTAAAACTAAAAAAGCCATAACTCAAAATGTTCAGGAAATCTGGGACACCATGAAAAGACCTAATTTGAGAATAACAGGAATAGAAGAAGGAGAAGAATACCAGCTCAAAGAAACAGATAATATTTTCAATAAAATCATAGAAGAAAACTTCCCTAACCTGAAGAAGGAAATGCCTATAAAGATACAAGAAGCTCACATAACACCAAATAGATATGACCCCAAAATAAAGTCAGCGAACCACATTATAATGAAGCCACAAAACATACAGAAAAAAGAAAAAAATTTTAAGAGCTGCAAAAGAAAAGGGCCAACTTACATATAAATGCAACTCCATCAGAATAACCGCCTGACTATTCAATGGAAACAATGAAAGCTAGAAGGGCTTGGTCAGAAGTTATACAGATGCAAAAAGAGCATGGCTGCCAAACTAGAATACTATACCCTGCAAAATTATCAATCACCATAGACAGAGTAAGCAAGATATTTTGTGACAAAGTCAAACTGAAAGAATATCTATTTACCAATCCAGCACTACAGAGAGTATCAGAGGGAAAACTCCAAACTAAGGACCCCAGATACAGCCAGGAAACCACAAACAATCAATAATTCCACAGAAGAATACTCCAAAGAAAAGAAATACAAACAACCTACCACCAAATATAGTAGGAAATATCAATCAATGGTAACTAATATACCTTAATATCAATGGATTCAACTCTCCTATAAAACGTCACACACTAACAAGATGGATACAACAACAGAAGCCATCCTTTTGTTGCCTACAAAAACACACCTCAACTGCAAGGACAGACATAGGCTTAGAATAAAGGGTTGGGAAAAGATTTTCCAGTCAAATGGTCCTAAGAAACAAGCAGGGGTTGCAATCCTAATATCTAACAAAGTAGACTTTAAGCTAAAAGCAAATAAAAGGGACCAAGATGGTCACTACCTATTCATCACAGGAAAAATTGGTCAAGAGGAGATTTCAATCCTGAATATTTATGCCCCTAACATAAGGGCACCTACTTTTGTAAAAGAACCACTGCTAAAGCTCAAATACCATATCAATTCTTATACCCTAATAGTGGGAGACTTCAATACCCCACTTTCAACCCTAGATAGATCAACCAGACAGAGTCTCAACAGAGAAATAAGGAGTCTAAAAGAGGTTATGATGCAAATGGATTTCATAGATATCTACAGAAGCTTCCACTCAAACGTAAAGGAATATACATATTTCTCAGCTCCTCATGGAACTTTCTCCAAAATTGACCACATAACTGGTCATAAAGCAAATATCAACAGATACAAAAAATGGAAATAATCCCTTGTAAGATATCGGACCACAAGGGCCTAAAGTTAGAGTTCAACAACATCAAAACCCAAAGAAAGCCTACCAACTCATGGAAACTAAACATCACTCAGCTGAACCATCTCTTGGTTAAGGAAGAAATTAAGAAAGAAATCAGTCTTCTTAGGATTTAATGAAAATGAATCCACAACATATCCAAACTTATGGTACACAATGAATGCAGTCTTAAGAGGAAAATTCATAGCGCTAGAAGCCTATATGAAAAACCTAGAGAAATCCCACACTAGAGACCTAACAGCTCAGCTGAAAGCCTTAGAACAATTAGAAGGGAACTCACATAGAAGGAGTAGATGGCAGGAAATAATCTAACTTAGAGCTGAAATCAATACAATTGAAACAAAAAGAACAATACAAAGAATCAATGAATCTAAGAATTGGTTTTTGAGAAAGTTAACAAGATAGATAAGCCCTTAACAAAACTAATAAAAAAACAGAGAGAGTGTGTTCAAATCAACAAAATCAGAAATGAAAAGGGACACATAACAACAGACCCCCAGGAAATACGGAGAATTATCACATCATGTTTTGAAAATCAAATTCCACAAAAATGGAAAACCTCAATGAAATGGACAGCTTTCCAGACAGGTACCATTTACCAAAATTAAATGAAGATCAGATTAATTACCTAAACAGGCCTATAAAACTTAAGGAAATTGAAGCTATCATTAAAACCTGTCCAAAAAATAAAAGCCCTGGTCCAGATGGTTTTAGTGCCAAACTCTACCAGACATTCAAAGAAGAATTACTACTGTTACTCCTCAAACTATTTTACACAGTAGAAACTGAAGAAATATTGCCAAATTCCTTTTATGAGGCCACAATTACACTAATACCCAAGCCACTCAAAGACACAACAAAGAAGGAGAACTACAGACCAATTTCCCTCATGAATATTGATGCAAAAACTCTCAACAAAATTTTGGCAAACCATATACAACAATGTATAAAAGATATCATCCACCACGACCAAGAAGGCTTCATCCCAGAAATGCAGGGCTGGTTTAACATACGAAAAACTGTAAATGTTATCCATCATATAAACAAACTAAAGGAACAAAACCACATGATCATATCCTTAGATGCGGAAAAAGTCTTTGACAAAATCCAACACTCCTTTATGATTAAAGCCCTGGAGAGATCAGGAATACAGGGAGAATATCTAAATATAATAAAGGCGATTTACAAGAAGCCGACAGCCAGTATCAAACTTAATGGAGAAAAACTCAAAGCAATCCCACTGAAGTCGGGAACTAGACAGGGATGTCCTCTCTCCCCTTATCTATTCAATATAGTTCTGGAAGTTTTAGCTAAAGCAATAAGGGAACAAAAAGAGATTAAGGGGTTACAAATTGGAAAAGAAGAAGTGAAGCTATCTCTATTTGCAGATGATATGATTGTATACATAAGTGACCCACAAAATTCATCCAAGGAGCTGCTACAGCTAAAAAACACCTTCAGCAATGTAGCAGGATACAAGATTAACTCAATGAAATCAGTAGCCCTTCTATACATTAGC
>PVIH01002877.1:44922-63806 GCA_004025045.1 Sigmodon hispidus
ACCTTGGAGTAACTATAACCAAAGAAGTAACAGACCTATTTGACAAAAATTTTAAATCACTGAAGAAAGAAATTGAAGAGGATATCAGAAAATGGAAAGCTCTCCCATGTTCCTGGATTGGTAGGATCAACATAGTAAAAATGGCAATTCTACCAAAGGCAATCTACAGATTCAATGCACTGCCCATCAAAATCCCAATCCAATATTTTGGACCTTGAAAGAACAATACTCAATTTCATTTGGAATAACAGGAAAGCCAGGATTGCCAAAACAATTTTACTCAACAAAAGAACCTCAGGAGGTATTACCATCCCTGACTTCAAGCTATACTATAGAGCTTCAGTAATAAAAACAGCCTGGTACTGGCATAAAAACAGACCTGTGGACGAATGGGTTAGAATTGAGGATCCAGAAATTAACCCCAAAACCTATGAACACCTGATCTTTGACAAAGAGGCCCAAAACATTCAACGGAAAAAAGATAGTATATTTAACAAATGGTGTTGGCATAGCTGGATGGAAGTGTGTAGAAAAATGCAAATAGATCTGAGCCTGTCACCCAGCACAAAATCAAATCCAAGTGGATCAAAGACCTCAACTTAAACCCAACCACTTTGAACTTGATAGAAAAGAAAGTGGGAAATACACTTCTACAAATTGGCACAGGTGACCACTTCCTAAATATAACACCAGTGTCACAGACACTAAGACCAACAATCAATAAGTGGGGTCTCCTGAAGCTAGGAAGCTTGGCAGTTTCTCAGAAAATTGAGCATCAATCTCCCCAAGGACTCAGCAATACCACTTCTGGATGTGTACCCTAAATAGGCACATTCACAATCCAAAGGTATTAGCTCAACTATGTTCATAGAAGCATTATTTGTAATAGCAATAACCTGGAAACAACCTAGGTGTCCCTCAACTGAAGAATGGATTAACAAACTGTGGTACATCTACACAATGGAATACTACTCAGCAGTAAGAAAAAAATGATATCCTAAAATTTTCAGGCAAATGGATGGATTTGGAGAATATCCTCCTGAGTGAGGTATCACAATCTCAGAAAGATAAGCAGGGATGTACTCACTCATTATTGGTCTCTAAACAAACAAACAAGAAAAAAAGCCAAGCATGCTCAAGCAGCAAACCACAGCCACTGAATATCTTGGGATCAGAAACACCCTGTACTGACCCTTCAGACCCCACTCCAACCATAGGAACACCTGACTCACTCTTGAGGGAGGGTGGACAAAACTGGATTTGGCCTGGAGTGGAGACTGATCTAAGCATTATTGGGTCAGTGGGACTATAGGATTGTCTGGTCCCTCCCCAGGGAGGGGATGGGGAGTTGTGGAGAAGAAAAAATGACCTGATGTGGCAGGAGGGGGAAGGGACCTTGAATAAGGATATACAGGAATGGAAAAAAAATTCAGAGGCAAAGGTGAACACAAAGTAAATGTATGTGTAGCCATCTTATTTGCATTATCACCCTTGATAAGTCATGCTTATGATTTTTATCTTCTTTATAGTTATTGTTAACTTTTCAGCATTTTAAATTCATTTTACTGTTTTTCTGATAAATACAAAATAAATAAAGCAGAACCCCCCCCCCCAAAAAAAGAAGAAACACTCTTACATTGCTACTAGGAATGTTAACTTGTTTAGCTACTTTGTAAATTAGTATGGTGATCTTTCAGAGAAATGGAATTCAATCTTTCTCATGACTAACCAGTACTACTTTTGGGCAAATTGTAAATCAAACCACAATGAAATTTGCTCATCTATGGTCATAGCAGCCTTATTAGCAATAGCCAAGAACTGGACACAACCAAGATGGCCCTCGACTAAAGAATGGCTGTTGTTTATTTGTTTGTTTGTTTTACTTTTTTAAAATGTGGTATAATTAGAAAATTGAGTACTACTCAGCGGAAACAAAATGAAAAAAATGAAAATAAAAGATGTCCTGAAATTTGGAGGCAAATGGATAGAACTAGAAAAAATCAACATAACAAAACAAAAACACATCCTGAGTGATGTAACAGACCCAATAGTACAAACATAGTATGTATTCACTCATAAGTGAATTTTAGATGTAAAACAACAGATAATCAGGTGACAATGAACACACCCTGAGCAGCTAGGTAACAAAGATGATCCTGAGAGGGACATTCACGAATCCCCTGGGAAGGGGTAATAGGTAAGATATTATGAGTAAATTGGAAACATGTGGGAGAGATAAAGAAATGAGAGAAGAAAACATGAGGGAATGAGATGGTTGAATTGGGGGAGGAACAGAGAGGGAGAACAACAAAATAGATATCTTGACAGCGGGAGCCATTTTTGGGTCTGGGAGAAACTTGGTGTTAGAGAAATAACCAAGTTTCCACAAATGCAACATCAGCTATAGTGGAGAGGCTGCCTGAACTGCCTTCCCCTATAATCAAATTGATAATCACCCTTATTGTCATCAGAGAACCTTCATCCAGTATCTGTTGGAATCAGAAACAGAGATCCAGAGAAAATCACTGGCTCAAATTTCTAGTCCAGTTGAAGAGAGGAAGGAGAGATTATGTAAGCAAAGGGGTCAAGACCATAATAAGAAACAAACACAGATAGCTAACCTAAGCAAATGGGTGCTCACTGACTCTGGACAGAGATCCCAGGAACCTACATGGAAATGAACTAAGCCATTTGAATGTGGATGACAGTTGTGTGACATGGGTAGTTTGTGAGGCTCTGGTGGTGGGACCAGTACTTATCCCTAATGTGAGAACTGGTTCTTTGGATCCCATTTCTTATGGAGGGATACCATGTTCAGCCTTGATACTAGGGGAAAGAACCTGGTCTTGCCTTAACTTGATAAGACAGACTGTACTGACTCCCCATGAGATTTCTTAACCTAATCTGAATAGTAGATGGGTTGGTGTGTGTGTGGGGAGGAAGCTGGAAAGTTACTGGGAAGAAGAGAAAGAGGTGGAAGAGTGTTTGGTATATAAAAAAAAAAAAACCTAAATAAAAGAGCTGTGCTGGGGAATTATGCTTCCGTACATTGTAAATATTTGTCACTCATACTGGTTTAATAAAATGCTAATTAACCAGAAGGTAGACAAGAAGTATGAGTGGGGCCACTAGAGTAGGAAAACTCTGTGCAGAGGAAGAGAAGAAATAGTAAATGCAGAGGAAAGAAGACAAGAATGGCAATGAAAAAAGATACCAAGCCATGTGGATAAACAAAATATTAGTCATGGGTTAGTTTAAGAGCCGTAGACCAAAGGGCTTATAATTAATACAAACCTGTGTGTGTTTATTTTTGGACTGAATGGCTGTGGGATTATCTGGGTGAGACACAGAAACTTCAACTACAGAACCATGTATTTAGAACTTTCAAATGAAACTTTAAGACTGTTGTTTCCCAACTTATAAGGAGTCTGTTTATTCCATCTGAGACTGTAAACACTTTCACTATTTCAGCACTGGGTGATATACAAATCCAAATCTACACCAAGCCAAAAGTTTGTGTGTCCCCTCTTCAGTGCTGGTACATACACTAAGTTTGGACTGATACCTAGTCTACACTTTGTATATTCTTTCGAATAATTTATAAAAGGAACTCAAAAGGCTTAAGCTCTAGAATCCCTTATTTGTGGATACACTAAGAAAAAGTTGTTTATAACAATAATTAAATAAAAAGACCCTAATTCCTATATAAGGAAGAATATATTGTAGTATTTGGAGAGAAGAAAGGGAAAGGGAAAATGAGAGCATCATCTTAAAAATGTTTAAAAACAAAAAGAAAGAGTCACTTTTGCTTTCTCTTTTTAACTTTTTCCCCCCTTTGGGTTACCACTATTCAGCTCTCAAATAAGTGCATGGAGGCTTATTCCTTCTTAGAAATGCCCCATCTTATCTTGCTTTATATCTACCCAGTTTTTCTTAAATTATCCTGTCCTCTGGGAACTTATCTTTTTCCAGTCTATATACCTTTCTTTACTTCTTACTCTATGGATTGCTGTGTAGCTGTGTGGCTGGCCCCACGAATTCTTCTTCTTTTCCTCCTTTTCTAATTCCTCTAAATTCTCTTTCTATATTTCTCATTCTATTTATTCCCCTTGATTTACCAACCCTGCTTGTCCTTTCTTTCACTAATCTAGTGGCTGCTTAGATGGTTATTGGACCTATAAGGTGTTTTAGACAGGCAAAACTTCACACAGTTAAACAAATGCAACATAAAATAATTCAACACATCGTTGCATCATTAAACAAATGTTCCATAGCATAACCAAATGTGACACCTCTTCCACTAATATTCCAAAACAGTCACCACATTGTGCTTGGACATCATAGAATTCCAATTGTATGAGGGCTTTACCATGGAAAGCCCAGACTTCTGTTTGAAGTAAGACCTTGCTAATCAAATTTCTTTACTATTTCACTATTGTGCTGGCTAGGATTTAAAAAAAAAAAAGATGGGCTGAGGAACATTGTAGTATAGCTAGAAATTATATCCTGCCTAAAACAACATAGCATCAGAATACACAAAAGTAAGTACTTAGGTGCAGATCTTTTTGCAAGAAGTGGGAACTGTGGCCCAAATTGTTGCAAACAGCCTCACATTGCACTGGCTGAGCTAGCTGAATTTTCATATTTCCACTTGGCTCCAGTGTATATTCAGCAGATCAATTTATGGGCAAAGTCTGAGGGCAGGACCATTAGGACCTTTCATATTTTAGGCTTGCTTAGCCCTCTGTGAGTACCAGGAGTGTTTTCTCTTCCCTTCTCTTCCCTGGAAGTTGGGAAGTCTCATTATTTATTGTGGTCCTTGACTGGGAGAAGGTTAATTTCCTGATTATTTAGGTTGCTGCTTTACTGCTTATAGCTCAATCTCAAAGGAATAACAATGTGAAGGGTCTCAACGGGGCTCTGATCTTCTCATAATTTATTTGGAGCATTACATTCGGAAACATGAGAGCAGGCTTTGGATTGTTCAGAAGTCTAGAGGCTCAGCCTCGAATGTGAAATGTGTCGTAGTGCCTAAATTTCTCTGGTGTGGGCCTCACTGTAGAAAGAAGCCCCAAGACAATGTCCCATTACTTTATTTCTGACTCTCCATGCTGTACTAGTTGCTGTGGAGAAAAAGGGATGCAAATACCTCTTTCTCTCCAGTCATCATGAATGTGTTTATTAATATTGTTATATTAATGCCAGGTAATATAGTCCCTCTCCTGACTTTTTTAACTCTTTTTTATAGTCACAAGAATAATTTATTTTAATTGGAATGCGCTATGAATAAAATAGTAAATAAAATAAAAAATACAGCAATTTTTTCTTATTATGAAGAAGCTCAAAGGAAATAGGAGGTGCCTCTTGGAATGCAAAGGCAGCATGTTTGCTGTAAGTTCAAGTTCATGACTAGTTTAGTCCTTGTGGTGAACTAATACAGCCAAGTCTACACTGTAAGACCCTGGCTAAAGAAACAGACAAACAAACAATGAAAGCCATATTCATAATAAAAAATAAATAAAAATGCAAACAAAACAAAACAAACAAACAAAAACGAAAACCATATCATTTATATAGTTGCTGCCATCCTAGAATTTTAGTGAATTATTATTAATATTGGGCAATATTATTTTTTCTCTGGCTTTAATATGAAAACAAATAAGTAATTTATTCAATACATTTTAATGTACTCTTTTTGCCAGCAACTCTTATATATGTAGAATGGTGAACACACAGGGTATTTTTTTCTCTTTGGTGAATAGATTGGTTACTAGGAATCTTATTCCACCACAATCTTGATCACTATCTATAACTGATTTTATTAATATTTTATAAGAGAAAATTTATATTTAAGGATTGTCAATAATTCTAAAATGTTACATTAATTTCATAACAATAGCAATGACTTTATATACTCAAGAAAAAAAAACCATGTAGATGTTTTATAACTCTTGTCTTCCACATTGATCAAATTTAGAATATGAGTTTTTTTAATAATAGTATGCCATTTAACAAGCTACTGTATAATTCTATTTGGTAAAACTGACGTTTCATAATTAAATCACTTCCTGAATTATTTTTCCTAGTTAAACCATATGCTCAAATTACCCTCCCAGCTAATTGTGAAATTGAATTAAAGATTGAGATTATATGAGTGAATAAAGAAGAGGTGATGTTAAGAATAAAACAGCAAGCCAAGATATTAGTACTATTTATGGCAAGAACAGCAGGTCTGTCTGGACCTGGAGATTCTTTGCCTGTTCTCTGTTCATTATCAAAGCTGGGAATATGAGCACACAGCATGCTTTAGCAATGCCTGCTGGTTAGAATGAGCTGATGCTAAGGGAGTTCAATAAAAATGCTTTCTCTAAAATGGTAGCAGTATTTTCACAGGGTCTTTAGATGAACAAGAACAAAGCTGATCATTGATTTTCAAGGTTTCTCTACAGATGCAGAATTAGTAAGTTCAACTCTTTCAACAAAATTTATAGCTGTTCTTATAAAGATAAATAATGACTTCATTTTTTTCCTCAAACTTTTCTTTCAGAATATGTATACAATGGGATACTGCTTTCGAAAAATTCTCTTGTACATTGTAAAGATTTGTAACTCAAATTGTTTTAATAAAATAATGATTGTCCAGTAACCAGTCAAAAAGTATAAGTGGCTAGATCAAATTAAGGATGATGGAAAGAAGGAGGGTGGAGTCAGGAATCACCAGTCAGATCCAGAGGAAGTAGGGGATGACTTGCTATGTTAATAAATGTACTGCCACATGACATAGTGTAAATAAGTAACATGTGTTAATTTAAAATATAAGGGCTAGTTAGTAATAACCTTGAGTTATTGACCAAGTATTTACAATTCATATTCAGCCTCTGAGTTGGTTATTTGTAATGTGGTGGTAAAACAAACAAACAAACAAACAAAAAACCCCATCCATTTCTTGCATTAAAAAGAATTTGAAATACACAAAAACAGTCAAACTCAAGTTCTTGGTATCTGCTTTTGCTAATGACAAGCAGAAGCATGGCTCTTTTAAGAGAAGGCTTTCTGACTCAGTGCTAGTGACAAAACAACACCATAAAAAACCATGTGTCTTTTTAAAGAAGCCATGCTACCAAACTCTTAAATGGAGTTTATGAGCATCAGACAACATGGTGCTCAATGGCAGTGTGAATACAGAAACTTCCCAGAGTTGGGGTAATAAACATGGTTCTCCAGTTCCTCTGACATGAAGAAGATACTAAGGGAATAAAGAGAAGGGCCAGCCAGATGCAGAGGGAGCAGAAGATGAATATGCCCTGTGACAAAGTTTAACTATGCAACATGAGTTATCTTTATTATCTTTACATAGTAATAAGCTTAAGCTATTGGCAGGGCATTTATAATTCATATTCAGCCTCTGAGTTTACTATTTGGACCAGATGGTCAGGACAAAAATGTTCATTTACAGACACTCTTAAAATTGCTTATATGAAAAAGTATGTTCATAATTAACAGGTAATAATTAAGAACTGGTTGTCATTTGTCAGAAGACCAGTGATAAGTTTATCCAATGATTAAGAAAAAAGAATCATTGTTTAATATACATGAGAAGAAAAATACAGATAACAGTGATCATGCTGCTGAAATTATTGTGAATGTCATGAGTCAGATACACAGAGTACTGCCAAAAATTATATTAGAAAACTTTATCATCATAAAATTACTTTTCTTTCCAAAATGTCTATACTTGCCATCAAAAGCATGTTTGTTATACACATATGTAAATACTAAACTTACGTACCTAAGTTTTCACGGAATGAGTTATTTTATTTAACAATGGGGAAACAAATGTTGCACTTGGTAAAACACTTGTCTGAAATAATTGAAATTATGAAAATAATTGACATTGTGATTAACTTATGGAATTAAAACTCAGTTAAATGGTGTTTAGAATACACATTAGGGCCTACAAGAATATTTAGAAATAATGAATGGTATTCAATATTGGAACACATAAATTCAGAGGCAAAAAAAATTAAAATAATAAAAACCCAGCATTTTATGACAGCTGAATCCCCTAAAAAAAGAGAATATAATATATTAAAGACTGATTTTTGTTTTACTGGTGTCTTTCACGTTGCATATAGTTTCTTGCCACATGTGGAATAGAAACAAACCAAAAATAAAAATAGCCTCACACATTCATGCTAACCACTATTTTTAATACTGTCTAGAGAAGTCATAATTTCCCACTCAATCCAAAGCATTTTTATTACTTTCTTTACAAAATGTTTCACAGTTACTCATATAAAGCACATAATATTTATAGACTTTTGTTAAAGCAAAGTTTCATTTCACTAGAAATCAATTAACTTGACAATATATTATTATTCATTCTTCCATTCTTCTATTGCCATTGAATTTATTTTGAAAGTCCAAAGGGAAGAACAGGAAAAGACACAAAACACCCTGCACAAAGCCATCAGTACATTAGCATTTTCTTTTGGTATTTCAGCTTAAGGTTCTTTTTAACTCTAATGCAAACATTAAAACAACCTCAGAAGTTTCTCTTACCCAATTTTACTCTAGAACTTTTCTACGCAGAACCGCCTTAAAAGTGGGTAATGATTGGAATCATATAATGTCCAAAGTGAAAACAGAATGTGTATCATCGTGTCAGTATCTCACAATATTAGATCTATTGTCTGAGAAGTCATCCAAGGGGAAAACATTTTAAACCCAAGGTTTCCTTGTGGTTTAGATAGGTAATAAATCACAGATCACACATGATACAAGATTATAATCCATATTGGCACTTTGTATAAATGTAAAAATCATACTATCACATTAGCATTTTTTCTCATAAAAATATGTAAATGCATCTAATTCTCATTTTTAATATTTGTGTGCTTCAAATGTTAAAAGTAAATGTACAAAACACCCAGATGGTTTATAATCTTTTCAAGAAACATTACTTTTGAAATAGTACATTTAATATCATATCTGTACACTGGTTATATATGTGTATATATGTTGCAGAAGACATTAGCATAAACATTAAAAGAATCCCTGCATTTACAGCAATGAGCAAATTGGAAAAAAAAGTGTTCACTGGGGATAAATCTTGTTTAGCATTTTCCCAACACTTAGCTTTTCTTACTTTGCATTTTAATTTTCAGGTTTTAATACCATTTTCCAGATTAACAGTTACATAAATAAGTGTTTGTTGTTTAAGAAAGATATTCACTTTATTCAGGGTGGTCTTCAACTCAAAATGTAGGTAATGCTGGCTTTCAACTTGAACTCCTAATCTTCCTTTCTGGATCTCCCAAGCAGTGTTACTGCATAGCTTTTAAAAATGAGTAAGACTGACATGACGGAAAAGTCCCAAATCTTCCTTCTTTGATGTACCCCTTCTATACATAACAGCTACCATTCAATATATGTATTGAATATTTGTATATACATGTGTATATATATTTATATATATCTGCATAACAACGAATTCTCTAAGTCAGATTTCTACTCTCCACAGATTGCCTAAGTTCCAAGGTGATTTCTATTTATATACTTCAAATATATGGTTAAATATTCTTATTTCATTTCTAATTCATTCCTTTTACTCGAGCCAATGTCTTAGAGCAGATAAAAATGTTTCACTGCATATGTGAGTAAATTCTTTCCTTGTGTCCTTCCCTGTGGTCCCTTATTACTGGTAGTTGCATCATGTGTGCAGAACTGTGTGTTAGAGAAAGGTCAGAGAGACTGAATTGCAGACTGTAGGTATTGAATCACACTGACTTGACAGTGAATGCTATAGCTGCTTTCAAGCTTTCTGGGCTTTTGCAGAATGACAATAATTTCTAAAAGTCCTTTTAGAAAATCCTACTTTGTAGTTCTTTAATTTTGAAAACCAATTGCTTTCTATACACTTCCATCAATTGAGTCTGCAGAGATTCTTGCTTGGTTTTGTTTTTTGTTTTTGCTTTTGTTTTTTTTTTCCACAACAGTATCTCTGGGTAGGAAGAGAGAAATTAACACAATAACTCAAGCCTAATCTTTTTTCCAAATGATTATGAGACTGAAAGAGTATGTTTTCATTCTATCTCTATTACGTGGGAAACCATTTTTGCCATTTTGTTTCTATCCTATGTTGTTGCTATGGCCCTCCTCAGTTAAATAAAAAAAATGATTGACTTCACCAATCTAAATATAACCTACAGGCTATTAAAAAGAAGGGAATAAAAATTCATCTTTTAGTAGTTTCTTCCTCTATGAAAAAGGTATGATTTGATGCAAGAATTCATTCAATTCAAGGAAAAGAAAAGAAACTTTCTACAAAAAAGCAAATGACCAAAAATTCTGTCTATTATTAAGAACTAGCAAAATTTCATCACAGTTAATATTATATTATTTTACAATGTAAGTATAAATAGTTTTAATTTTTCTTGTTATTAAGCTTAATTTTAAAGTGCAACAAAATAAAAACGTTATCTTTAATGACTCTTAATGATATTCTGCTATACTCATAGATCAGTGATTTGCTTAGCCATCATCAGAGAACTTTCTCCTATAGTATGTGGCAACAAATACAGAGGCTCACAGACATAGAATATGCACACAATTACAGATCCTGGGACACTAAACCCTGGATGATAT
Organism: Sigmodon hispidus; assembly: GCA_004025045.1. Lineage (NCBI taxonomy): Eukaryota > Metazoa > Chordata > Mammalia > Rodentia > Cricetidae > Sigmodon > Sigmodon hispidus. Next base: position 55,570 of record PVIH01002877.1, read on the forward strand.
GTTTCCACCATCAGATCCCAATGTTCAGAGATTACAGAACCCCAGTAAAAAGATGTCAGAAAGAGCATGATAGCCTGCAGACTTGGAAGACTCCAAGAATTCCCTAAATCATTGCCATAAACGTGTATGTGAATTCACAGATACTGAGGTAGCACACATAGTCAGATTGTCTGTGTAAATATTGTGCTTTCTAGTTAGTGTTTCTATAGAATCCCTGTGTTTGTGAGCTGGTGAGTCTCTGATTCTTGTAACATTTTGGGGGCTTCCTTCTTTTTGTTTGTTTGTTTTGTCCAAGTCCAAAGTGGGAGTTTTATTTTACCTTATTATGTTTTATTTAGTTATTACTCTTTAGATGCCTATTTTGTTTTAATGAGAGACAGAAAGGGAATGAAGCTGGATAGGAGAGAAGGTGCAAGGTACTGAGATAAGTAGAGGAGATGCAAATCATAATGAACATATATTACATAGAAACATCTAACTTCAATAAAGTAAAAAATACAACTAACTTCTTTTTTATTATTATGAATAAAGTCATATTTAGTATCCGTATGTATCCTAATTCAAGATCCCTTCCCCCTCCCACCCCTTCCAGTCACTCTCTCTTCTCCACATCTCCTCCCCAGCATGGATAGGAGGTCCCAAGGTCCCAATATTGCTTACTTCAGCCTCCACTCCTGGCAGATCCAGTTTTCTCCCCACAACATAGAGACTGAGTCAGGTGTTCCTCTAGGGGGAGTGGGATCCAAGGTGTCAGTCCAAGGTGTTTCAGATCCCAAGCTGTTCAGTAGTTGTGGTTTGCAGCTTGAACATGCTTTGCTTTTTGCTTTTTTTTCTAACATCAATAAAGTAAAAATGAAAGAAATTATACTGGTTTCATTAAATACAATAGCAGGTCTAGGGTCTATGGACTCATCAGCCTTGGTTTGCTCTCACGTTTGATAAATGGTAAAACTGTAGGTATCCTAAATAATTGTCTTAAGATAAACTTCTTTATAATTTATTAAAAATGTTATTTTAATATGGTATAAGAAATTTGCTCCTGCACAAGTTCTGGCAAATATGTGCATGTATACAGTAGACAGTCTCCAATGCACACATTGTATACAAAGAACTAAATATATATCAATAATATGTTTCTCTCTAGTTTTTCTAAGAATATTTGCTTGTTACCAGGTTATGTAAACTTTACAGGCTGATATTTCCAAAAGAAAAGTATCTATTCACCAACAATATATATTGGAAAGCATTGCCTAACAATATTGCTATTTGTTCAGAGACATCTGGGTCCTCAGAATGTTAGAGCACATTATTTTTTTATGATTTGCAGCATCAAATCAAAAGTACAGTTAGTCATACTGTGCACATATTTCTATGTCCTCTGTTTTGAGTGAGAAGAGTTTATTCATAGGTAACTTTTCTAGACTGTGTGACTTTTTAAAGAAAGATAATCTAATTTTTCAGTTCATCTGTCTTGGGATCACTGTCCTTATAAGCTAGACATGTTATTGTATTTTAACTACAGTGAGTTCTAAGGACAAATAAAAGTCACAATTTCAGGTAAAAATATATCCTTCTTTCCTGGATTAGAATAATTTTTGTGCTTCATGCTGTGTATATGAATCATTACTTTCACCTAGAATCATTATTTTAATATGAGCTCTGAAGATTTTCATCTGCATTTTCCAAATCTTTTTCTCTCTATCTCATTTATTCATCAGTTAGACTTTAATGCTCCCTTGACTACTTTTAACCATATTTAAAGTCATGAAGACTCTTGGACTTCAAGTCACTTGACAGGTGTTCTATTTCCAAAGGAAGCAACTATTAAAAATGTCCAGATCTGAGAGTTATTTGAACCATATACTACTTTATGTTTTATCTTTAAGCTATATAAAAAAATTTTCTTACAAGGCCTTATGTTTGGTCCTGAACTCCAGAAGAAAAAAAAAAGAAAAAAGAAAAAAATTCTATATTATTACCTAAAGCTAAAGCATAGAGGAATAATAAAATATAAAATATGAAATACATATATAAAATATAGCAATAAATATTTATTTAGAATCACAGTCCATTCTGATTCATAAAGAAGGTGGCTGATTTATTTACCAATTACAACCCAGGTTTTCTTCTTTCTCATAATTTGAAAAGTGACATTGTTTTTCTAGACATTGTTTTCTAATTATATATGTAAATTTTTTATGTATGATACATACATACAATAAAAGGAATCTTGGCTAACTATGAAGACACATTGATCAATGTCTTGCTAAGCCATTTTCAGAAAAGTTTGCTATTTCAGTATATGGGAACAAACACAAAGACAAAGATCCACAATTGGACAAAGTGCACAGAGTGAGAAACCTTGAAACACTCAATCCAAAATGAACTCTCTCTAATAAATTTCTTCACTTGGGATCAAAGAGTTACATAGAAGAGGAAGCAGAAATAGTCTAAGAGCTAGAGTGCATGGAGGACACCAAGCAAACAAGGCCTTTTAGACAAAGAAGGACTAATGACTTATAAACTTACAGAAACTGAAACCACTCTCAGGACCTGCACAGGTCTAAGCTAGATGAGGTTCTAGTGCTGAGATGTAAAGTGGACACAAGACCCAATCTCTAAAGGAAGAAGTTATCTCCAATTGACAACTATTCTCAAAGGAAAAATCAGTTTTCTACAATGATGTCTCACTGGAGACAACCACACTTAAGGACAGATTCTATGCCCAGCAATAGATGCCCAATACAAATCTCAACTCAGTGGTATTGTGGAAGGTATTTTTTTTTTGTCTCACAATGCTTTGTCAGTGCATTTTTTTTGATCTTTTGTTTTTTGCTTATATGCTATGGATTTCTAATTCTATGTTTTTATAGGATTCCTGTGTATGTAGATTTGAGTCTTTCTCTCTATCTATCTATCTATATATGTGTGTGTGTGTGTGCTTTTTCTTTGACTAATTTTTATATGCCTAATTATTTTCTTATGAGAATGAGCTACAAAATATGTGAATGTAGGTAGAAAGGAAGATAGGAAGGATATGAGAGAAGTTGGCAGAAGGGGACCATAATTAGAATATATAGTGTGGAAAATGTTTACATTGTGATACTTTGAATAAAAAGAGCTTTTTGATTGGACTATTAATCTACCTTGGAAACAGAAGCAATATGTAGTGGAGTATGTGTTACATTTTAAATTATTGCCCTAACTATATGTTTAATAAAAGCTGATTGGCCAAAAAAAATGTATGGGAGGGTCTATCAGGCTAAGAAAACTCAAGAGTACAGAAAGAACAGAGACAGATGCCAGAGAGCCACTAGAGAGAGCCAACACAGATGCAATGAGGACACAGTACCAGACAGAGAGGAAAGAAACCGAAATGCTTCTCTGACAAAAGGTACCAAGCTGCGCAGCTGAACAAGATAGGTTGAGTTCAGATGAAGGAGTTAGCAAATTATATGTCTGGGCCCTAGGTCAATCAGCATAAAAACAATATGTGCCTGTGTGTGATTATTTGGGGCAAAGCGTGACGAGAGTGAGAATAAACCTTTGGTCCAGGCCTGAAAGGTCTGGGCCAGAGCCTTTTACAAAAAATGGTGCCCGACGTGGGGCTCAAACTCATGATCCTGAGATTAAGAGTCTCATGCTCTGCTGACTGAGCTTGCCAGGTTAAGCTGGTCTTTCCTGTCTAGCCCAGAGGTTTTGGCCCACAGCCCCTCAGAAACAAATGCAGTCCCACAGAATCACATAGAAGCTTGTATTTCAAGGATGAGTAGGAGGAGTGTGGAGAGTTTGGGATTGAGGAATTTATCAATAGTAATATAATTTGAAAGTATTATGGAGAAACATTATTTTGCAAGCTCATTAAAAATATTAATCATGTCAAAAATTAAAATCATTGAGTTAATGGCAAAACTGTTCTTTGGAATTTGGCTGTATTATTATGGCTGCCATCCCTTTGAATCAGTGAAGACAGAGGAAAATTAAATGACTAAATATAGTATTACTAGTTGGTAATACAATGTGGATCTGGGGCAATGTCTTCTTGAATAAGACAGAACTGAGGTAGTTATGAATAGTGGAGAAGGCACATAGGTGTTCCTCAAATAGACAACAATGAAGAGAACTGGGAGTCATTTTGAGTAAAGGTGAAGCACTCCCTCAATTACTGCATCTAATAATTCTCCTGTGGAAACTCTGCTTCTCATTATTGAAGCTCTGACTATACTATTCCAATAATCTTGGCTTGAGAGGGAAGACAATTTCTACCTCGGGACACAGCAATGATTTCATTAAGGTGGAAAATGAAAGTGCCTCCTGGTCACTTTGAACACCTCATGCAAGAGTACCAGAATGCACACAAAAGACTGCTTATCTTCATCATCAGGAGGAAAGTGAATTAGTACCACAGCATGGACTTAACTAGTTCACTTTAGAATGGAGGCAAACTCTTGCATACTCCTTAATAATATTCAGAAGTAGGTTTGAGGGAGATAATTATGCTTATATTTTGAAATAAAGGTGAATATAATTTGAAATAAAGGTGAATATGCTTATAGAAATAATGGATTCAGACCTGCTAGCAAGGACCACCTTGTTTTTACTTTCTTCAAGTTATATTCAGTCCTTTTTTCCAACATATATTGCTGCTAGCCAAAGTAACAAGACTAAACAGAGTAGCAATAGTCTTCTTCCAGGGGTTAACTATCATCTTCAGCTTCCGTGGAATACCTTCTCCATGACTCTTCTGAAGTTCAGACTTAGCATCACTGCAAATGTTGATTGCTTGTCAGAGATAGTTTTTGACTTCTCACTGCTCACCCTGAACTCACTTCCACTAATAGCTATCTTGAATGTTTTGCTTGTTTACATAAAGTTTGATATTGATTTTCACAAAATAATAAAAATTGTCATTTATTTCTCAAGAAGCACAGGATCTTTCCTTTCCTGGTCAGATATTAAATGACATATAATAGTTAGGCTTCTTACTAAAATTCAGTAAAAATAAACATTAATAAAAATTTATATATTGAGTAAAAAGAGAGACAGACAGAGACAGAGAAAGAGACAGAGAAATAGGGAGAGAGAGAGACATAGGAACAGATAGAAACACAGAAAGGGCAAGTTTCATCATATTTACTATCCATCCATACTTGCTTAATAGTGAGGCCCAAATTATTGAGAGGTTCTGAATCAACAATCAAAGTGAACAGAACCAGGGAAACAACACCTGAATGAAAACTGACATCTACTTACATATACACATGTGAAATCTCAAGTGAACACATAAATATATAAAGACATAAACATTTACATAGACAAAATTTATGTAGGGAAAGATGCAATTAGAGACTACATAGAATTAGAAATAGTTGCATAATATGTATGAAAATATAAGTAAGTTAAATCTTTTAATAGATAAAATTTTAAAAGATTCCCAGAAAGTTATTTATGAGATGGAGAAATTACTTTATGAACAAGGCTGGCATTGAGATGTAGAAGTAGAATCATGAGATTGAAGCCATCTTGAGACACATGTGAGTTCAGGCTAGCCTATACTAAATAAGGAGCCAGGGTCTACCCTGCCTGTTCAAAAAATAAACAACAACCAAAATTAGGCTTTATAGAACTTAAAAAAGTGATAAAAAAAGCAATTACTAAAAAGAAGAAAATTAAAACACACATAAAAATGGTTTGAAAAATAAAACAGTGTAATCACTTCAGGAAGCTTTTAAAGTTAAAGACCTACAGTATTTCAAATCATTACTAACATTTATTTTTACTTACAAATAGTAACTACTCAATTAATTAAAAATGCATAGTTGCAAAAATTAAGCAGTACCTAAAGTAAATACAAGTGAAAAATGTCCTTCATAATGTATTTTATTTAATATGAAGGGCTTTTTAAAAGTATACGCATATTATAATTCTGAAAACTTAAACAAATGTACAGTTATTGGCCATGTACATAATTTTACATGAAATATAATACAGAGACTAAGCAACTGAGTCCAATGCACAAGGAACCAACATGCAAACATATTATGAGCCACATGATTCTACAGGCTGTGAAAGGACTCATTTTTTTAATGCTCAGTTTATAAATCACATATGTATAAGCCAATAAAAATTGAAGAAACATTACTAATATGTTAAAATAAAATAACTTGTCTGAGAAAGTGGCTTCTTATTGTAGCTAAAATGTTAAAAAAAAATAGTATTTAAAGTCCAATGTGTGGAGAGAAGCCTGTTGAGGTAGATAGTGCTGATAGTTTTTATCCCAATAAAATGACAGCTTATTAAGAAATAAATCCTGTATTGCAATTGCCTTTGCAAATAATTACATGTGCAATATAAAAAACATACTGAAGACATTTGGGATAGACATAATAGAGGTCAGTAAGAAAGGTTTAAAATTGTCTCCTTGAATAATCACAATGAGATGGATAAAGGAACTAGCCGGATAAATTGTTTATGGTTAAAGTTGATAGAATTTTTAATTATCTTTGAGATATAAAAAAGGAGAAAAGAAAGTTGTCAAAATGAGTTTGTTAAATTTTATTTATATTCAATCCATTTGCATCTGACAAAGAGAAAATATTTAATTATATACATTATCTTGGTGAGTCTAAGGTTTTGTATTTACTTTCAATTATACTTAAGGAAAATTATGACTATAACTATCTAGTCTTCAACCCCATCAATGACTCCTAAAAGATGAAATGTTATCTTATGACAGGGACATTAGGCTTTTGCACAGTCACCCAAAGTTCCTCTGAAATGGTAGGGCATCCATCTTTGGCCTAGAGGTCTAGTATATATGACAGACTTTCCTGTGATTCAGGGAATTCTTTTTTTTTCTCATTTAGAATTTTATTTAACTTTATCATCAGTTGTGAAAGTATATTCTTACTTTTATGACATGAAAATACATCGTGGACTAAGAGAAGTTAGCAACATAATTTAATAATAAAAATCTTAGGGCAATGGAATTCATTAGACATAAAAGTGGAAGTATAAGATAACTAGCAAGAAGAAAAGAGAAGAAAAATGGGAAGGGAAGTATACCAGATGATACTAGAAAAATAAAATATGAATATACCTGTATTATGGTTTTATTCATAAATCCATTCTTTTATATGCTAACATCAATTTAATGGGAAATAAAATAAATGACATATAATACACAAAAATATTTTTAATATATTGACAATGCTAATTAATTAATAATGACACATGCTGAATATATATTAAATATGCATGTATCAAAATTTTGATGTAATATATTGATAATTATTTAGTAAAGAGTTTGGGAATCATATTTAATACCTTTATAAACATAATAAAATAAAAATTGTTAGAATATATTTTAAATCCATTTTCTATTATTATTATAAAATATTAACTGTCATTAAACATTACAAATAACTTTGGCTTTACAGAAGCTTCTCAGCTTCAGGAGATTCCACTTATTGATGGTTGGTCTTAGTGTCTGTGCCACTGGTGTTACATTTAGGAAGTGTTCACCTGTGCTAATTCGTAGAAGTGTGTTTCCCACTTTCTTTTCTATCAAGTTCAAAGTGGCTGGGTTTATGTTGAGGTTATTGATCCACTTGGATTTGAGTTTTCTGCAGGGTGATTGGCTTTAATCTATTTGCATTTTTCTACACACTACCATCCACATATGACAACACCATTTGTTAAATATACTATCCTTTTTCCATTGAATATTTTGGGTCTCTTTGTCGAAGATCAGGTGTTCATAGGTTTTTAGGTTAATATCTGGATCCTCAATTTTATTCCATTGATCCACAAAGTCTGTACTTATGCCAGTATCAGGCTGTGTTTATTACTGTAGCTCTATAGTGTAATTTGAAGTCGGGGATGGTAATGCCTCCTGAAGTACTTTTGTTTACCAAAATTGTTTTGTCATTCCTGGCTTTCCTGTTATTCCAAATGTAGTTGAGTAATGTTATTTCCAGGTTCATAAAAATATTGTGTCTGAAGTACTTTTGTTTACCAAAATTGTTTTGTCATTCCTGGCTTTCCTGTTATTCCAAATGTAGTTGAGTAATGTTATTTCCAGGTTCATAAAAATATTGTGTTGGCAAACTCAGAAAGATAAGCAGACGATGTACTCACTCATTAGTGATCTCTAAACAAACAAACAAGGTAAAAACCAAGCATGCCCAAGCTGCAAACCACAACCATTGAACAGCTTGGGATCAGAAGCATCCTGA